>OU612059.1:208283247-208567781 GCA_914767635.1 Melanostoma mellinum
CATCGGTCGATTTTTTCATAATTTCGATTTTTAAACCTGTGAAATCGAAAATCGCTGTTTTTGTAAGGTTATGTGAAGTCACTTGCCTTCGAAGATAAATACGAGACGATTGACGCCTTCAAAGTAATGTTCGAAGCGTTACTGATGACATACGGACCAAATGCTGCAAAAAGTGGTTGAAAATTGGTCCTCTCGGCTGGAATTTATTCGAGCCAACAACCTGAAATCGTTTTTAAAAAATAACGGCAAACCTTTTCCTTATAATAAAGGCTTGGTCCTTGACCATTCACATACAACAGTGTCATCTGTCGGTTCAAGGTCCCATCAAGGTGCCAAACAACAGGCATAAGTCCTTTCTTGTCTTAGAACGTTTCTTTTGAGTCGAATTTCAACCTTGACAAAGCCTCGTGCTAATATTTATAATCCCTAGCTCAATCTCGAGCTGAACAGATTTTAAAATATTTTCCACTCTTCGAAAAGTAGCCACCTGGCGAAATTGTCCTTTTAACGATAACAAAGGGGATACGCAGTCGGTCACATGGTCTGCATTTCGGGTCCGTAAGTCAAATGTGTGTGAGTGTGTTCCATACTTTGCACGTTGCATTTTTCATGCGCGTTGTTGTTTTGAGCTCAAGCGAGTGCGGTACTGCGGCTTTCTGGAATGCACCGCGTCAGAAGATGCAATATTCTCCCGCCTTCAGTCTTCAGCCTTCTACCACAACTACTACAACTACCTGCCACGACCATGGACGTTTGTTCTTGGAGGACATATTGCGCAGTCAAGAAAAAAAGAAACACCGAATAACTATACAACAACAACAACTAGCATAGAAAGAAAAAAGTTTTAATTTTCATTTTACCTTCTTCGTTCGTCTTTGGGCGGATTGCTTTTTTTATTTTTTTGTTTTTTTTTTGTTGGTCGCATTCAGATGTTTTTCGTGATTTTTTAGGTTCAAAATACCTGTTTAGCATGTGCAACAAGTGCAACATGGAATTGGCATGGAATGGAAGGAAATGCAGTTGTGCCAGTTGTGGTTCAGAACAGAATCATGGACGATCTGACCGATGATGATGACGATGACGATCGTCCAGCGACAACCACGACGACGCGACGACGACGAAAGAGGACAAAAATGAGCATACCAGCGGCTATCGATTTGAGTGTGGCAGTGCGATAAAAATAGCCACGCGATCACCAGATTGACCAGAAAATAAATCGAACAGATTTTTGCTGACCGCATTGATGGTGGAGTGCATCGTCGACGTTTTCGCTGCATACATTTGCAACAATTTTCGGTATTTTCCAGTATACATCGTTAATTGTTTACGAGGAAATGTTTTAAGGAATTGTCGACGTGCGTCGTCTTCGTTATTCTGGAGAGAGAGCTCGTTGTTGTTAGTGTTGTTATTTGTGGAGGCGATCGTTTAAGCTGTTGGCAGCCGAATTCATCAGAGAGAAATTACACGTCTGGAGTAGGAGGATGGATTGGTCACTCTATACCGAAGTTTACTGATTGTGGTGATCTTTTCTCTTTTTTTTTTATGCTCTGGATGTTGAAAGTTTTTGATTTTGGCAAATTGAAACGGTCATAATTTGAAAGATCGAGCACAGGAAAATAATCAATATTTTAACAGTTTGTCTTCAGATGTCACAAATAGATGTGTAGGTACGTATGTTTATAATCCAAAAACGTAACAAAATACACAAAGTGGCAACAGTGATTAGCTAAGCATTCTAAGTGAATGAAGTTTTCGATTAAATTATTTATCCTCAAGAAAACAATAATCTTTTATCTTTTTTCGGCTTTACACGTTACGAGCACCGTGATCTCAAAGAGATCACAACTCTCTTACCTATCTGCTTCACACTAGAGATCCGCCCTGAGGTACGCCCATTTACCTCAGAAACCATCGATAGGTACGCCTCTCGGTTTAGGATTGTACCATGTCTGTGGACAACCAAATACGATCGCATTCTCTAAGACGGTGTTTTTGACGAGAAGGCTTTCAAGGATATTGTTACTTCTAATACCTTCAAGTTATGTTACTCATGTTGTCATACGAAGGACCTTCATCTCGCTGCCAATATGAATGAATGAATAATTGGGATTTTGTACCACGACCTTTTTAGATCTATTGTACCTCCTACTTCTTAAGTGGTATTCCTTAATTAAAGTAGTTCATCCAGATTAGTTCCTCTGATGAAGCTTAGTATCTGGGTTACGCTTAGGAGTTTAAGCTCCTTCTCCTCTATGTAGTAAGATTCTAGGTACTTCTTCTTTTGGTGTATTAGAGCTTCTGTCACCTAAGAGGTTGGTGGCCAGGGGACTCTTCCTGTTCGTTGCAGCATTGGTTGTCGCTCTCTATGCCTTGTACTTTTAGGTGTTTTCTTAGTCTGCAGAGTCTGGTTAAGAACCCGGCTAGCATTCTTACATTGTTTCTTCTTAGTTTTATTGCGTCCTTATAACGTTTTGTGTTATAAAGACGCAATTGTGCCAAGTAAAAGTTTGGCTTGGCGCCTTTTATGGAGGTCATTCCAGTGTTTAGCTCTGTTGTCTTCCTCCGACTTTTTGATTTCTTTCTTGATGTGGCTTTCTGTAACTCCACAAAAAGGTTCCGGTCCTATGAGTAGTGATCCGGCTCCTTTCTTTGCCAGTTCGTCTGCCGTTCGTTGCCTATGATTCCTACATGTCCTCGTACCCAATAGATTGTAACTTTGTCCAGTTTGTTCAATTTGTCAATGCATTCGTTGACAAGATTTTAGGAGATTGTGTAGGCCTTAATTGCAGCTTGACTGTCCGTCATTATTGCAATATGTTTGTTTTTATATTTCCTGCCAATGTTTACTTCCGCGCCTTTGCGCATAGAGTATCTGCTTGGAATATGCTTGACATTCTTCCTATAGGTACTGAAATTTTTGTTCTTGGCGCAAAAATTCCTGCTTCAGTTCCCTCCGTTGTTTTTGAGTCATCTGTATGCCATTTTATTGCATGGGTAGGTCTCTTTGCCATGCCTTTTTGTTATTGTTACTAAGCTTAACGTCGAAGAGCTTATCGAATTTGAATTCCTTGGTCTTGCTATCCCGAGGAAAGTCAATGAGTTATTATATTTTTTTCGCTAGATTTCAGGACACAGCTGGTGCCCGGGGCGCGATCGATAACAGACGGAAAACACACCTAGGTGAATACTTTTTTGACGACACCAGTGATTTAGCCAAAAAAGACCCTAAAAGTTCTTCTCTTTCCATACGAAATTCTGAATGTTTTGACTAACAGGTTATTGACTTGTTAGCCCATGTTTGATTAGAAGGTGATATACTCTCTTATGCCCTAAATGGAGACCACAATGTAATCAACTTTCTGGTCTCAGTACTATAACACTGAACCCTCTGTGGTCTAAGTGCGTCGGTCGCCGTATCTTGGCATCCACAGCTAAACGAACCTATGTGAAAAAGGATAACACAAGTATGCAGTCTTTTTTGTAACTATGCGGTACCCAAAAACTTCTAAGACTTAAGCCAATACGTCAAATGGTTCTTTCAAGTATGTAGGATCCTCTGTTGTTCACCCCGAACTGTTCTGCCCACCTAAGCAAGCAAGTAAGTAAGTAAGTAAAAATAAGTAAACAAGGGTTCACGGGTATCACCTTTCGCGAAGAATTGGCAAGTCCTTCGTTAGTATTCATTGCCATGAAAAGCGCTTTCTCGATTAGCCGTTCGGAACCGGTAGAAAATTGTGGGTCCCCTCCATTCCCTCACAAGGCATGGTTGTGAGAAATGCGCTAGATCCAGGGGCTCCTCGCTCTGTTGCGCCGCCCTATTTATTTTTATTTTAGATATTCAAGGAATGTCATGTCGTTTTCAAAAGTCTGTGCAATTACTCGCCTACTACGCAGACGATATTGACGTAATGGGAAGAAAAAAGCGTGATGTCAAAGGTGCTTTTGCGAGTATTGAAACAGAAGGGGCAAAAATGGGTCTGATGGTTAATGAGGGCAAAACGAAGTTTATGCTGACATCAAACAGGGACACAGAACATAGACGAATTTAACAAAACGTCACAGTAGACAGACATAACTTCGAGGTAATACAGGACTTCGTCTACCTAAGGATCCCCTATAGACACGGAAAAACAACATCAGTGCGGAGATCGAACGGGGAATAGCTCTTGCCAACCGTTGCTTCGTCGGGTTAAGAAGGCGATTGGGAAACAACATCATCTCCAAGATAACCCTGTATAAGACCTTGGCCATCCCAGTCCAGCTTTACAACGCGGAAGCATGGACCTTATCGAAAGCTGATGAGGAAACCCTTGCTCGTTTCGAAATGCGAAGACAATGTGTAGAGAAGATACAACAACGAGCTGTATGAGCTGTACGGCGACATGGGCATAGCGAGAAGAGTAAGCATCGCGAGGCTATGATGGTTGGGCCATATAGAGCGGATGGACCCAAACTTCCCGGCTCGACGGATTTTCGAAAGCACATTGCAGGGAAATCACGGAAGAGGAAGATCTAGTCTTAGGTGGAGCATTTAAATGGAAGAAGACCTCAACCGACTTAGAGTGCAAAACTGGAGAGAGCTCGCCCGAAATCGAAGTCGTCAAAGAAGGATGTTGGTTGAGGCCCAGGTTCACTCCGAACTGTAATGTCCACCTAAGCAAGCCCACCTAAGTAAGTCCACCTAAGTAAGTTAGTAAGAAGGTAACTTTAAATTGACTGCTTAGCCAGACTATCATCTCCTATCAATTTGAAGATGGGAATCGTGAGTCATCTGATCTGATGTCTCCCATCTTTTTCCAAACAACATATGATATTCCGTCTGGCCTGAAGTTCTTAGCTGCTTCACCAGCACCTTCGTCGGTTCAGCTTATGGAAAGTGCTTTCAAAAAAAAACTATTACTTCTAAACATCAAAATAATACCGCTGCTACATTAGCAGAATTTCGCCGTTGAATTCGGCAATGAAGCTAAGTCAGCGAACCTCCTGATAGATGTTCTGAAATCGACCGTTTTCTGATCCAAGTTGTTTTGTTCTATTTCTTGAAAACCGTGCACCAGCAGTTGGGCAGAAACTTTCTCAAGCAAACGATTCAAACCCTCCGCGATCTTTGCTTGGAGATCGGCACATCTCCTTTGCAGTTTCTGTCTATCCCTCCAAGGTCATTCCTTTTCGTCTCTATCTATAATTTTCTGGGAAGTATTGACGAAAAAAAAAAACACGGACATATATAAAAGGCAATAAAACAAATTAGAGATTTATTCAAACTATCGTCACATCTTAAATTGAGGCAAACAGATTTGGTAGAAACTCTCTTCTCACTAAATTCTCATTAAAATTTATTGATTTACGAGTAAAACACTGTTGTTGAAAGCAATGCTTCTAAAACAATCATTTGAGAAAAACATAAAAAATGTTTTTATTTATTTGATTGAAAACAATCAAACACATTATGTAGCCTGTTAGAAGCAACAAAGCAGCATCAAGTGAAATTTTCGAACACAATAAATAAAAAATACAATTTTTCAAAGTCAAACTATTTCTAATAAGTCGCACATGTTTCAAAACCTAAAAATTGCAAAAAACAACAATGATCAACCACACCAACAAAAATGTTTTAGTTGATTGTTTCGCCGTACATTGTTTTTCGCTCTTCCAAAGTAAAAATTCCAAGTGGTTAGGTATGTACATTTTTCTATTTATTTTTGGAAAAATAGCCAAAAAGTCTTATATGATTATGCCATCTCCGACGACGACGACGACGACGACCAACGAAGCAACCTGACAACCACATACCTACATATTTATATTTTGCATGTGTTCCGTTTTGCTGAAACAAACGCGGTCCGTCTTTTCTGGTCTCTGCCTCTACGAATACGTCTTTGATCGGTGGGTTGTTTTATGAATGAAATACTCACATCGTTTATATTTAGAGTTTTCTAATTTATTGTTCTTTCAAACGACCGCGACGCCAATGAAAAATATGGGTTTTTTCTTAAAGTTTTCGGCAGCAGGACAGGAAATTGATAAGCCCCATTGTATTGATCATAAATTATGTAGGTTTTGTTTGTTTTTATTTTTTGTCAGTTGTTTCTTGTTTGCAACATTGTTTTACAGTTTTTGTGGGATTAAGAAAAAAGAGTAATAAAATGTCTTATTTCAAATCAAAATAAACAATCAAAGCAATTTGATTTCTTCCTTAAATCTAATTTAAGCCAAAACAACTTTTAAGTGCAATTCATGGTCGACCATTTCACGTAACCAAAAAAGAAACGTAAGAGCATGACTGCAAGGCATGAAAAAAATCAAATGGGAATTTGAGGACCCTGTTTTGTTTTGGAGAAAGTAAGATTATTGCGCTAGATATTTCTAAAGCATTTGATAGAGTTTGGCATCAAATTCTTTTATCGAAAATGCGTGCTTTTGGTATCGATGAGTCTCATCTTCGTTGGATTAGAAACTACCTTTCCGACCGTTCAATACAAGTTGTATTGGATGGCTTCAATTCTGATACCCATTTCATAAATGCTGGTGTGCCCCAGGGCTCCGCTTTGTTTCCGACTCTCTTCCTCATTTTCTTAAGTGATCTTTTGTCTGAAAATTCTAATCCGCTTAACTGTGGTATGTTACCTGTCTCACTCACTTTTATCGCTTTTTTCACAAACAGTGCTCTAGTGAAATAGCCAGTTGCATTCTTCCCCTGAAACAATTTAGCCGCAACACTCGCCTCGCTAAGAATGCTCATCAGTTCTACCTTGAGCCCAACTTCGGGCGTACAGTCAAGTATAGAGATTCTTATTTTAGTCGCACCACCCGAATGTGGAATGCTTTACCTGGCTCTGTATTTCCCCTGCATTACGATTCGCAAAGGTTCAAAAGCCAAAATTAAATCCTCTCCTATTTTCCTAAATGGTCGCACTGTGTTCTATAACATTATAAGACTATTTATAACCCTTTGATGTGCGGACTTGCCAATTCCTCGCGAATGGCGATACCTGTTTCTTTGTTTGTTTTGGTTTTGAACCACGAACCTTTAAAGTAAAAAGCAGATATACTAATCATTACGCCATGCTATACTTGTAAAGCTACGACAATCTCAAAAACCTCCCAATAACGAACAAAAAACCCTACTCTTGCATCCCAAAAAACCAAGACAGTTAAATTGACTATAATCATTTTGATTCACTTAGAAAAAAAACTGAAAATTGCAATGACATTGCATTTCTCTTGATGACTAACCAACAACGAAACACAAATCAATTTCATTCGAATGAATTCAAGCTCATAAAATTAATCTGCAACCGACTAGCGCCAAGCGCCAACGGCCTTCCTCTTCGTTCAGGAGACATAAAAAAATATCGAGCTACATTCAGTTGAAAAATAAACTGCACGAGAAAATACTTGTGTCTTCGGCTAAATATAAACAAAACATTTATGGAATGTATTTTTCATTTTCAGCTTGCGATAAATTTTGAAGTAGACGAACTAATTTCGCGAAAGAAAAAAAAAACAAAACAAAAAATTGAAAAAATAAATGAAATGCTATCAAAGTGGTAATTATAAATGAAGAACATGAATGCCGCGACGTTGACGTATCACCGAAAGAAAAAACCTTGGTTGATTTAAACATGTTTCATTGTTAATCAACAATTCATCTCAAATTGTGAAATTAACCAAGTTTCGTGATGAATTCAAATAAGAACGCATGTTCAAATCAAGTATGCTGCCGTGATCAATTTTTTTTCAGGTAAGTATCATAAAAATGTTTAAATTAAGTATGTTCGTAGTTGATTTGAATATGTTCTAATTTTTAACCAACAACGTGATTGTTGATTTCATACTTGATCAACAACAAACATATTTAACTAACAATTACGGCTGAAATTACAAAAACCATCACGTTTGTGATTGAAATACCAAATTCACTGTTGAACTATCACCAATATGTTTGATCAACAATGTTCATACTTCTTAAATCAATAAAGAATAGTTAAAGTATCAGTAACATTTTGAATTCCAATATTTTACATACTTAAGCCCACAGAAAACGTGAAGTCGCATAATGGAACTTCAATTCAATATGATAAGTTTCATGACCATTTTATCTTAAGGGATAATTAATTATTCTTTATTGTTGATTAAGTATGTTCGTGAGAATTCAGCCACGTTTTATTTGCTCAACAGTTTTAATGTAAAATTTCTATGATAAATGCCTGAATTGATCAAACTTCAATTCAGGCATTTATCATAGAAATTTTGCATTAAAACTGTTGAGCAAATAAAACGTGGCTGAATTCTCACGAACATACTTGATCAACAATATTCATTTTTTACCAACAATTCAGAATTGTTGACGAAACACAAACGTTGTTAAAGTATCATGGACATATATGTTTCTAGTATCACAACCGTTGTTGGTTAACAATGAAATTGAAAATGACGTTGTTGATTTAACCAATGAAAATTGTAGCATTTCAGTAAATAAAATGACAATGCCAGCTTGTTTAATTTAACTATGTTCCTGCTTGACGCAAAAACAAACAAGTTTCCTGTTTGATTTTACCAAGGTTTTTCTTTCGGTGTAGTTAAGTGAAACGAACTGTTTTAGATACTTACAGGGGAAAACGGACGAAAAAAAGAAGAATCCGATCTTGAGTCACGTACATGGGGCGAAAGCATTTTACTCGACTCGACCCTTCACGATGGTCTGATGGTTTTTTTGTTGTGTTGATGCTGATGGTGGTTGTTGAAGAAGAGCATCAAGACAACAAACAATCATATTATTGAAAGGAGCCACCACAGCTAGGAGAGGCAGGTATGCAGCAGCAGCCTCTCAAGCAGAAACACTCCTCAATGCAACAGGTACTCTACTACTCCACCATGATGGGGTAGGTTTTAAGTGAAATGTGTTCTGCTTGCATCTGAAGTACATTATCTGCTGTGTTCAGAGATACTTTAAGAAACTTATGTCTGCTCAAATGAAGATGATTACCAATAAGGAGTATGGAGAACCGTTCTTCTTTTCCCTTTTCGTTAGCATTGTGATGCTAGTATTTGCTTTCTTCATCAATTTTGAGTGACGACACGCGGGCGGTGGCGGCGTCATTCCGAATTTTACTTATTTTAATTTTTTTACAAAAAAAAATAATTTCTATGGGAAAGGTCAGTAACATGGGCAAACCTCGAGCAGGCTGGCAAAGGTTATTTACTTCACGAGTAAGAAATGATTGTTTGGCTGTTTGCTAGTTTGCCAAGAGGAGGCAATGAATCTTGAATAGGCTAATATCAATTATTGTGGAAGCAATTAACTACTGAGAACGTGCCCGAAGCTGAGAATCGACAATTGGTAAAAAATCACGAATGGAGAATGTTTCGACTGTATGAGTGAATGAAGATCCAGAACTTTTCCTATCGAGACTGTATAAATAAGAAGCCACGGGCTATGATTTAATACAAGTTGTTCGCTGGAAAACCACTTTGAAGACAAAGTTTTCAGAAATTCTACCACAGGTTTGCTTACCACTTTACTTTTTTAAGAACTTTTATTGAAGGCTTTTATTATATTTTACGAAACTGGAAAATAGAACAGGCAGTCTTTGTCGCCACTCATTGCTCAAACAGACTAAATCATAGAAAATTACTCCAGGGCAAACACAACGAGAAAAAGGTTGATCTCATGCCCAAGAGAACCATAGAAATGGCTGTGAAAGGAGGAACCACAAACGTTTCAAACACAGGTATTGTACTTTTGTTGATTACAATAATTGCAAAGCTCATTTCAACGTATACAATAAATATATGTATAAAAGGATGATTTTCTCATTTGAGAAAAACATAGTCTGGTCAGTGAAGTGTTATTTAGTGGGCTTCCCAAAGAAGCTTTGAATGATTATTATAAATTTAGCTGGCATTTGGGGCAAATGGCACTAGCATTTATACCAAACAACCGCTTTGCTGTCTAGGGCCCATGTTCAACGACATGATACTCTTTGCAATCTCTTATGCTTCCTCAACTGTGGTCTGGCTTGAAGGAAATCTAAACTCAACAATGAACATCACTGGTCATACTAGTCATACCCTCAGAAAAGTTTTCGTGAGTTTGTACAAAAGCAACAAGCGCTTATTCTATTGCGCCTGATGAGTTCTTTAGATAGATAGATAGATAGATAGATATTTATTTCTTCCATATAAAAATTACATTTTTGACAGGTTGTCGTTGCACAGTGTACAGAGATATGATAAGTTTAATTTATCTTACTACTGAAACATACAATTTTTTCTTTGAACTGCATTTTTAGCAAGAAAGTTATTTTGAAGGAAAAATATGGGAAAAAAAACCTTCATTTAAATGTTTGTTTGCTTAATATTATATCACAGTTTGTATTTCATGTTTTCTATGCATAGTATTGAACATTGAACATTGAAAATAAATAAATAAATAAATAAATAAATAAATAAGTAAATAAATAAATAAATAAATAAATAAATAAATAAATAAATAAATAAATAAGTAAATAAATAAATAAATAAATAAATAAATAAATAAATAAATAAATAAATAAATGAATAAATAAATAAATAAATAAATAAATAAATAAATAAATAAATAAATAAATAAATAAATAAATAAGTAAGTAAATGAGCAAATTGATGAATATATGAATAAATACAAAATCGTTAAATTAATTAATTAATAAATAAATAAATAGATAAATAGATGAAAAAATAAGTGATTAAATAAATAATTGTGTTTACGATTTACTACAGAAAAATAAATAAATGAGGCAAATAAATTTATGTTTTATATACAATGTACATATATCATGGCATTTCCAAATTTGTAAGTGTATTACTTTCAAGTTTATCATTAAATAATAATATATAAATTTGCTAGAGACACCCTTATTAAGTAAGTCCGATAATTAGTTCATTTTCACTGCTTTGGCAGTTTCTTATAAATTTTTGTTTGATTTCGTTAATTTTATCTTCGATTTTTAAAACTCGAGTTTGTTGGTGCAATGTTGATGTTGAGTAGAACCATGGAACACGGATTATCATTTTAAGAATCTTATTTTGAGAGATTTGTAATTTTTTGACATGCATTTTAGCGCAGTTTCCCCAGGCGGGAGACCCATACAAAATAATGGCTTGAAAAACAACTTTGTAAATGGATAGTTTGTTTTGGTTGCTAAGCAGAGACTTCCTGTTTATCAAGGGATATAGTAATCGCGTTGCTAAATTAATCTTATGTAGAGTGTTTTTTGTATGTTCCTTAAATGTCAGTCTCTTGTCTAAGTGAACTCCCAGATACTTGACAGAGCTGACCCAAGGAATATCACAGTTATTTAATTTTAAATTTGTACTGGGTAAGAAACAGTCCTTTCTTTTTCTTGTGAAAAAGATAGCCTGACTCTTCCCAGCATTTATTTTGATTTTCCAATGTTTATAATATTCAAACATAAGATTAAGAGCAATTTGGATGTCATTTAAAATCGAGAATGCATATTCACCTGATGAATATATAGCAATATCATCTGCATACATTCCAAAATCGCAATTTTGAAGCCTCGGAAAATCAGAGGTGTAGATGTTGAAGAGCGTTGGAGAAAGAACAGATCCTTGAGGGACGCCTGAAGGAACATCTTGTATGGTGGAGCTAAAACTATTTAACCAAACTTTAAACTGTCTGTTGCTCAAGAAACTTTGGATCATTTTAATTAGGTAAGCAGGAAATTCACTGCAAATTAATTTATAAATTAAAGCATTATGCCACACAGAATCGAATGCTTTTTCAACATCAAGTAACACCAGACCTGTTGATTTTTTTTCATTAAAGTTTGACTTTACACACTGACATATTCTAGCTATTTGTTGGGACGTATTATGACCCTTGCGAAAACCAAATTGTTGCGCGGGAATAATATTTTTCTCGTCGAGAAACTTAGAGACTTTAAAAAGTATAACTTTCTCTAAGATTTTACTTAAATTGCTGAGAAGACTTATAGGCCTATAGCTGTTAGCTACATTACGAGGCTTACCAGGTTTAAGTATTGGGATTACTTTCGCTAATTTCCATTTAGAAGGAAAATATTGCAGTTTTAAGCATGAATTTAATATGAACGCAATGAAAGAGAGACCGCTCATTGGAAGTTGTTCTTTAGTTCCTAGTTGTACTCGAACATCTTCTTTTTCGCCTCAACAGAAATAACGGCAATATCTAGTGATCGCCTTCCTGCCTCGCCAGCTTTGACAGCTCGTGTTCGCTTGGCAAGAATCCTAGCTTTCAAACGTGTAAGTTTAAAGGCAGTAACTTATGAAATATATTGAAGACCGAAAGCTTCTTGATGACCGACAGTATGGTTCACGTGGCAAAAAGTCCGCTGGTCATTTCAAGGCATATTCTACCGAAAAAAACCAATTTAGTGCAAAGCTCTCTTATCGTCACAGAGCATAGATATTACAGAGAGTCAACTCATACCCCATTTGCCTGAAACACCTTCAAATTATTTTCGTATGGTGAAATCAAAGATGGCGTCTTATTTGATTTGACGGCTTCATCTGGCTGCAATTGAGTTTCAGTATTTCAATTTTTTTTTGTTTTTTTAATGTAGCGATCGCGTAAATGGCAAATGATGTTAACAGCTGCAGTTTCAGACAACGACACCAGCGCTGAAATCAAACGAAGAATAACTCTTGCCAATCGCTGTTTCTTTGGACTAAGAAGGCAATTGAGTAGTAAAGTCCTCTCTCGAGTAACTAAAGTGTCCCTGTATAAGACACTTATCATCCCTGTTCTTATATATGGCGCAGAGGCATGGACCTTGTCAAAGGTAGATGAGAACAGAAAAATTCTTCGGGTGCTTTTTGGTCCCGTCTGCATAGATGGAGAGTGGAGAAGAAGATTTAACCACAAACTGTACAGCGACACTGACCTGGTCAAACGAGTCAAGGTCCAGCGGCTTAGATGGCTGGGTCATGTAGAGCGAATGGACACCAACACTCCGGCCTGGAAAGTCTTCGAATCCAATCTTAAGGGACGGCGCAGTACAGGACAGAAATGTTCTCCTGTTCCTGAATTGAATCAGACATTAGCAATCTTCTGTGGGTGAATGAGTTTGAGTTTATCTAGGGGGATAATCTCATAGTCAAGTATTTGCTTTCTAAGGCGGAAAAGTGCTGGACATTCTTTAATAATGTGCAGAGATGTTTCGTCATTTTCGAGGCATAGTCTACAGATGGGGTCCGCTACCAGCTTCATTTGATGAAGATGTTTCTTTGAAGAACAGTGACCGTTAGTAGTCCTGTGCAAAGTTTTAGGGTTTTCCTATTAAGGTTCAGTAGAAATTTTGATGTTTTTTTAGTATATTCCCGCAAAAAGAGTTTTGAACAGATTTGACAAGATGAGTTACTCCAAGCTTCATTAGATTCCTCCAGTAGGATGTTCTTGGCAGTATGTTTGAAGGTGCTTTTATTTACACCGCAGAATGGTTCAGGACCGACGAATGGTTTAAATGCGCCGTCTTTAGCTAAGATGTCTGCCTTCTCGTTGCCATCATAGCCTTTGTGTGCTGGGATCTAGAGGAGGATTACAGTGCATGACTGTCTCTTGGACTAGTTTGGATCGTATGGCAGGTGAGCTTAACGCTTTTTGTGCAGCTTGGCTTTAAAAGAGAAGATGAATATTGTTTTGTTTTTCGTGTTCGATGAACAAATTATTCTCGAACATTCGTTAATGGCAGACTTCAGCTGGGAACGATGGACGAGTGACTGTCCAGACTTACTGAGAAATTCGTTCTGGGACAGTCGCTGAAAATGCCGGAACCTGTACCAGTTTCCATTTTTGAGCCGTCCGTATACCAGACCATATCTTGCCTTGAAGGATGAGGTTTTGTGTTCTCCCAGTCTTCCCTAGGGGGGATGGAGAAGTTGAGTTTAAAGTTGTACATGGGAATAATAGCATCCAAGCACATACTAAAGGTATTAAGTTTTTCTAGACTTTCCATTATCGACAGATGTCCTTTCGGGTTTGGATGTGATTTTATGTGTTCTTGATGGAAAAGACGGTGTGTCGGCAGTCTTGCTTCCATTTTTATGAAGAGGTGAATTGGAGGTAGTCCTACAATGACGTTTATAGCGTATGTTGGTGTTGTACGCATGCATGGTACCTTAATATTGGAACGGCCTAACGCTTAAAGGTTCTCACAAACCAAACTGATTTTGGAGTTGCGGCAGAGGCAGAAACGCTTTCGACGGAATTTCTGTCGGCATGACAAAAGGCACTCTCATATTGTTCTACGTAAATATATTTCGACAGCTGACTTCAAAAAAAACTTCAAAATCGCTTCGGTTTTAGCAAATTTGAACGATAAGACAGCGGCGGTAGCGGCAAAAGCCTGTACTTCTACTTCTTTGATAGACAGAAATACCTTAAAATCACTTTCACTTCCTATGTATTGTTCGATAAATTTTGAATTTTTAGATAACAAAATTAAACAAAAAAAAAAAAAAAACAATAAGGAATAGCACCACAATAGAAAAACTAAGTTCTCCTTTTTTCCTGGGGACTTCTGGTGGAATGAGCTGTTATAGTTAAAATACGTCTCGATACATTTATCATAATCCAGTGCCTATATCTGTATATTGAACACAATAAACAGGTCGAACAACTGTCAATCTCAGGTCAATGATTCATTTTCTCAAAATATTCTTGTCAGCGAGCATAAAAACTCTCTGTACGGTGGCTGTTCATCACCACATGCGCTACGTCAAGACTCACTTATGCATAAAAGTAAAACGATCATCATAATCATAAATAAAAATTAAATTGCAATCCTAAATAGAAACGTCACTTATGAAGAAAAATTTTCATAAATACACCGAGAATTTATTGTCAATTAAAATTTTTCCCAAAATTCCAGATCACTTATCAACTGCCACAGCGTTCGCCGCCGACGCGCCGCTTCTGGCGCTTCTGGCATAGGTAAATATATGCAACTTTGGGTACGCACTCGCAAATTACTGCATGAATCCCCTTAACCCGGATGGAATATGGAAAGCAAATTATGCGTTCTCTATTGGGCGCCTCAAATCCATTTTGCAATACACCTCTACCACTTTCAGACTCTCCAAGACGTTTGATGTACTCACTCCATTAACTAGCGCGGGTGCCTCATAATTTTTGTTTTGATTTGCTTCTTTTATGATGACAGTTGTGGTGACATTTTGTTTTGCTTTTGACGATGCGGCTTGGTGCCAGTGCCGCCAGCTAGTCATCTCATCAACCGTTGTCGCCAGGAATTTTTTTTTCTTTTCATTCCATTCACTTCTTGGTATTAAGTATTTTTCCTCCAGATCAGTTCTTTGGCCTATGCGAAATGATTGACATGTCACCTATAACTACACGTTGAGTTAACTTTACTTTTATTTCAATTCCAGATTCCGGAAGCCGTTTCATGATATAATGTGCGAATATGTCTACTTGAGACACAGCTCCAATAATTACCATGGAACTACTGTTGCTGTCCACCGATGATGCGAGTGACTCTGAATTAGACCAGCAACCTTTTGACCCTACGATTCTATTACCGGTGGAGGAAATTAATGCAGCCAATCGGTGTGATATTCATGACAACAGAAACCGGAAGAACATGGTTCCGTTTCTTAAGTCAAATTACAAGTACAAAAGAAGAATATCAGAGGTGTGCCATGCGGGATGCCCAACTCCTCAAGTAAACTCGATGGCAATGCTACCGTCTTCGCTGCCGCCTCAGCCAACACAATCGCAGCAGTTGTCGTCGCCGTCGCAGTCGGAGCAAGTGGAAGTGGAAGTGGAACGTTTTCGGCATCTAACGCTGCCGCTAAGTGATAGTTATTTTGAAGCGGTCGCAGTTGGGCTTATTGTAAGCGCTGTTATTGTTTTTCGTGATATTTTGTTGAGTCTCTTTAGACGCGTCGTCGTACGTGAGTCGCGGGTGTGGTGTATAAATAGCAATAAATTGTATTGTCGGCTAAGTGAGATGTTGGTTGAGGTGAAAAGATTCACATCGGACGGCAGCAGATGGCGATGTGGTGTGACAGCGGCTGTGGGCTGGGGCAAGAAGTCATTTGGCCTGGAGTATGTCACTGCGAGTTTGAAGTTAATTTATTTGGCACTTTTTATTGCGCTCTGGCTGACAGCTTACGAAGTGGAAGGTGAGTGTGTGTTAAATAATATTACATATGGCGGCGATGAGTAATTCATTAATTTGATTGCTTAAATGCATTTGCTGGGAAGAAAGCTTTGTAGCGATGCGATATTAATTGGTTTTTCCCTAGAATTATTTAATTGAAATTGTTTCGCTGAAAAATCGTAGAATTGCTTTTTCTGTAGGAACACACATCAAACAAAATTGAAGCTGTCACTCAATAAGATTAAATAACAATGGAATTTCTTTTAAGATCTTTGTTGTTCATTATCTACTTTCTCAACGAACATAGATACATTTGTACATGTATTTAGGTATATGCATATAAACAAAGATCGGGGAGCTCAACGCCTGTTAAGGAATAGAGGCGACCTACAAGTTTTGGCCGACTTTGACCTTTTATATGATTTATGCCTCCCTTAGTTAGAGATTGTTGTTTTTCTTGTTTTCCTAAATAAAACTAAGATTTGGGGACTTTATACGAGTGGATTTTGGCTGAGTTATTGTAGTAAGGTCAAATATTGAAAACGAACATCACCTTAGATTTTTAGATGCAAAATTGCATGTCTTCGAAAAGATAATAACCTTGATACGCGTGTATTTTGAACCAAATATTTCGAGCTCGATTCGGAAAAGTCTTCGAACTTTAAATTTATTTTAAAAGAATATCAAACATTCAAGCACTCTATAGTTTATCACACGGCACGGAGATTAAATTGTAAGAAACTCAAATTGACAATGATTGTATTAAAACCAAAAGCATGGCCGTTATCAATATTATAACAAATACTTACATCAGTCATTTAAGGAGTAAAATGGATGGTGTAGTTCGTGTTCGTTCGTTTAACACGACCCTTTTGAGTAATCGGAGGTGAGACACCTCAAATATTTGAAGGTATATTTGCATCCCCAGTTTATGTTGTGTAGCACAACTTCAATCAAGTCATTTGAGGATAAAAAAACACATTGTGTGATTCGTGTTGGTTCGGTTCGTTGAAAACGATTTCACTCAGTCATTTCTCATAAAAAATGGACTACGTATTGCGTTAAGTCATTGGCTTATGCCAACAAGACACGACGACGTCCGAAGAGTTCAGAGCTGAAATTGAACACGAGTCGCGTCGCACTCTAAACTTAAATATTATCAAAACTTTTACACTTCAAACACGAAGATCCTTTTTTGTTTCAGCTGCTAAAATCTGGAATGCCTTGCCCGTCGAAATCAAAAATTTATCGAATTTTAATCAATTTATAGCCTCTACTACCTCCCATTTACGAAAACCTGACATCGCTTTACGTTTCCACTCGATTTTTGTTGATTAGTTTAACTAGTTTTTATTAGTTGTATCTTTCTTCTCTTTTTAACTCTAATCATGTTTTCTTTCAATTGAAAATTTTCTTACCATATATTTATTTATATACGAATGAATTTTAAGACAAAAATAGGATCGAATCTTAAGGCTAAATGAACTGAATAAATAAATGAAATAAAATAAAATATGTGGCCGAATCATCAAGCACTCTATAGCTTATCACACGAAGGATTTTTAGGTCTGATTATGAAACTATATACTTTACACGATATGGAATAGAAAACAACACTAACGCTACGAAAGTAGAGCGACAGGGACAGAAAACGACGCCATATTTCTTGCCGCTCTTTTGAAATTACTCTTCAGTAAGGTTTGCCATTTCATGATGGAAAGATACACGAGCCAACAACGAGTCGAAATTATTAAAATTCGGAGTCAGTGGCTTATAACGTTAAGAGCGCTACGTCCAATTTATGGTCGTCATAATCGTCCTAGCAGATCAACAATTGAGCATCTAGTGGAAAAATTTGAACCCACAGGCACAGTACAAAATGTTCCCGTGCCAGATAGACAAAGAAGTGCCCGTAGTGTCGAGAATATTGCTGCCGCTGAGGCTTCAGTTGCAAAAAGCCCAAATGTGCCTCTCACACGTCGTTCTCAAGCGTTCCGCATCTCTGTGACGTCGTTGTGGCGAATTTTGCAAAAAGATCTTGGCATACATCCTTGCAAGATTAAATTGATTTACTGTAAATGGGGATCGCTTCAAAAACCAATAGTGTGGCCACGAAACAAAAAAAGAAGTTTTTATCAACTCTGCCGCGTCGTTGGCATTATATTCGGGTTTTCGGGAACAAGTCTGTATGAAGTCATTTAAGGGGTTGGTTTGGTTCGTGTTCGTTCGTTTAACACGACCTCTTTGAGTTATGTGTCTCCGCGGTGGCCTTATGTATTCTCTCGCATCAGGTTATAGATATTCGGCACAGATAAAACTGGTAACCTAGACTTATTACCGTGGCAGGTTCTTTTGGCATTTTTAGAAACATCTGGAAAGCTATAGCAAAATAAGATTGCAATAGATCGGTATTTAGGTCTGAGTACTCCAGCCAATATTTTAATAACCTCCAATAAAAACGGGGTTATATTCCAAGACCATGTCTATGGTTAAGGCTGAAGCTCACTTGTTGGTTGGATGATTTTGGCATTAAGTGCTTGAACTATTTCCGGATTGGTGTTCTCTTACAATAAAAGTTCAAAAGTGTCAAATCCTAGCTTCAAGGCGGCAAATTGACAATGCCAAGACAGTTGATAACGCAATTTGCGAATTCGGTGCGCAGAGGATCGATTGTAGATTGGGCTATGTGGCAGGGTGCGCCATCCCTGGGAGGTCTTCCAAATCCATGTCATCAGTTTTACTCCTGTTGACCGAAGCGTGGTTCAAAGCCTCATTTCTAAAGATGATGCTATCTCTCAACAATCCGCATAAAACTTTCACTCTCAGTGAATGGTTTGGCTCCTCGACAACAACGTGCGGTTTAACGAGCCCCATAAGCGGCATTTCTTAGCTGCCGAAATGAAAACACGCTTCCTCAGACAAGATTATTTTTCGCCCAAGACCGCTGTCCATAATTCAAGTTGCGCGAATGATCTGAAATCATTCTGCAACGTTTTTCTCGGACAAGTGGGTGAAATGTTAAGCTGTTGATATCGATGGCGAGTTGATGTTCGAGATCGAGGATTGATTCCAACATTCTCAGCTACAGCAGCGACATTCTGGTCCGTGAGGTACCTACTGTGCGAAAACGGGTATCATGAATATAATCCGTTAGCATGCCAGTCTCACGAAATTTTTTGCATAAACTTGAGTACAGCAGGCACAACAGGTGCTTCAATTCGGTTTGTTCCACACATAACTCACTTGGAAATAAGTTTTCAATGTTTCCCAAAATAGTTCCATAAGGCGATTCATCGTTTCGTTTTGAGTTATGATATTGACTTTCGGTCAGAATTTCGAGAAGGAAGCAGTTGTCAGAGTCAAAATATCTTATAATTTAAAAAGATCCCACTATCTACGTGCAATAAGCAGAAAACACGATGATATTAACAAAATACAAACAAATATTGGTCCATAGCTTAATTTCATCAAATACATCCAATGGCATGTTAAATGCACTGAAAAACATTTAACTGTAGTCTGCAACGCTAAAAGCTTTCATAGTTTTCTATATAATTGCATACCAAGTAAAAACACGTCAATTAGGTATAGAAACTTATTTGAATAGCAAGTAAAACTAAGGACAGAAAAAACAATAATGTACATCAAATAAGTGTTCAAGCATCAAATTCCTTGTGCAGTGAACAGGAACAGTGGTGAAAAATATTTACTTAGCAATTACATTCTGTGAGCTGCGAAAATTCATTTGAAATGCATTTGCCAACGCAATGAAATGCAGTTAGACGCTAAAGTGGCATAACGAAACTGAAGTTGGTGACCAACTGTTAGGCAAATAAACTGAATAGTAAGTTATTCAGTTTTGCTTTTAATTGCTAATCAAATAGCATCGCGGCGAAAGTAAACAACCAGAATGGTGCAAAGATGAGGTGAGTGGATAATGCGTATACTCGAATCCCTTGAGGCCCGAAGTGTTTAGGTTTTACTGGCTTAACTTATCCCTTCACAAAATTAGTTGAGAAAAAGACGTTGTGGGTTCAATGAAAGGGCAGATCAGATAAATTTGCGTCTATCAGTTCAAATTGACAAACATAAATGAATCGATTCACATCCTAAGAAGTTTTCTTCTTTGGTACACCAAAATTACCGTCATTGAATGCATCATTTATTAATCGTCAAGCTATTTGTAGATCTGTCTTAAAGTGTGCAACCTTAACCACCTCACTGATGACATATTGTCAGACATTTTGGCTACAGCTACAGCAACAGCATCCGAATGAAAAGACTGAGTCTAATTCAAAGATCCACGTTCGTCATTTCAAATGAAAAGTCAAACAAACTCTTACATCAAAGGCAGTGTCACACACATCCACCCAGCAGCTTTTGTAATGAACAATAAATCACTGAGCTCCCATAAGCCATTAAATAACATCAACACAGCCACTGTACGATGACAAAATTTATAAATTTCTTGGCCAACTTCCACGGCATACAAGTGGCTGCCTCATGATTGTCTCTTCTGACATATCCGACTGTTTCCCTTGGATTAAGTAAAAATTTAATATTTTCTTTATAAATAAGTCGCAAAGATTCAACCACATACTCGTACAGGAGGAGATGCACAAGATGCAAGAAACGAGATCTTAGTGAACCTTGAAGTAGTTTGGTGTGTATAGAAATACCATCCGACGACCAAAAGATGCATCAATATTGAACCTGTTGGCAATCAATGCCAAGGTGCCGCTTAAAAACAATCATCCATTAAATTACAAGAACTCTTTGCACTTGTGCAAGAAGAGCCCAGTGCAATTCTGCATGATGTGTGCCTAGAAATGTCTAAGGCAAACGATTATGATCTCGAAATTATCCATCCGCACAAGCGCTAGAAAACTTCGGATGGGTCGTTGATCGTTTAAGATCCCAAACATCTTATAACTAAATGCAGTGCGGATGGACTTCGGATGGCAGGCCCTGGTGCAACAGCCGGCTACGACCGGCGCCCAGTGTACTTACAGAGCACGATATGGATCGATCACTGCACTATTTTTCCACTTACTTGTGGCTATTTTCAGAGATGCACAGTCCAGCGCACCTACGCGGTAGGTGAATTTTAACAGAACGCTTTATGTAAACTTTTCTTCTTATTTTCTTGATAAAAAAATTAAAACCAGAGCTGTCTGAAAATTGGAACCATGTCATTGATCATTTTAATGGCGGGGATCTTCCCCACATTGCTAATGACATAAGCATTAAGCACGAAAAAGGGTTGCAATATTTGCTCGGGCTCGGACAAAAGGTCTATACCTACTTTGGGAAATATTAACCACTGAGTAAGAACATATCAAACTCCTTTGAAACAAGATTAGAGGCACCCAATTTTTACCGTGTATTTACCTAAAATAATAATTAATAATAATTAAAAAAAAAAAAAAAACAAATAATGACACTTCATTGAACGATTCTTTTGTTGGCTTACGTTTAACGTCAATATCAAGGACTTCATTAATGAATTATTTTTTTTGCATCTTCAAACACTTTCGAAAATGAGTCATCTTCTGCCCGTTTGATTTTTAGTAGATCCCTTAAGTCTTTGGCGAGATCCATAGCTCGGACAAAGTCTAAATTCACTCTTTGAAACTCATGACTTAATGACCTACAATTTATTTTCTTCAGGTTCCGAACGGCTAATCGAGAAAGCGCTTTTCATGGCAATGAATTTACTTACGGAGGACTTGCTAATTCCTCGCGTAAGGTGATACCCGTGGAAAATCATTTTTGCCTATGCTGGGACTCGAACTTCTCACGCCAAGGGTACCTCAAAATCTTCAACTGCTTGATATTTTGAGATCCATCGCGGCAGATTCAGCTTTTATAATGTCTTTTTTGTAGAGTTTCTTGGCTTTCGCTTATTGTTTTTTGCAACATATCTTTTCTTTTCGGTGTATTGAAATAATTGTTAACTGCTTCAATTGTGGTTAGGCAGTCTCTAATGGCTGGTATTTTGCTGGAAACAGATAAACCAAGGATTGGCAAGGACTTACAGAGCATGTGAAGCAAATTGAACACCATTGTATCGACAAGACATATTGCTTGCTCCGTCCGTCGTCACGCCGCGCCGTCGCGTCGTACCCTTGGCCGATAAAAAAGAAATGTCCAGATCATAATTTCGAAGATTTTCCACTATAAGCTTTGGAAGAGCATCACCTGGACTGTTAATACAGTAATGTTTGGTAAACTGCTGTGTTAGAGATTTTAAGTCAAAAGATTTTATTCATATACCAGTCGTGCAAAATCGATATAAGAAATGAAATTAAAAAGATTAAGTGATTTGCCGAAATAATAATTTCTTTCAGATGAAATTGACTTTATATTTTCTCCGTAGAATGAAAGTATAGAATGTACCTACAATCCTGTGAGTACTAATAAGAATTAATTCACGTTGGAGGTAGCTGCTAAATTTCACATTGTGCTCCTTTAACTTTTTTGGTTCATGACTGGTTATGTTCAACAATTATCGATCCCAATGGGGGGGGGGGGGATATATCCCTCTAACCCCCCCCCCCCCTATCTACGCTACTGTTGTAACGAGAAAGGTTTGTGGTTCGAAGTTCGAACCCCTAAAGAAACCAAAAAATATTTTTCCACAAGTATCGCATTTTGCGAGGAATTGAAAACTCCTCCAAATAGTAAATTACATTGCCATGAAAAGCGGTCTCTCAATTAACCGTTTGGCAGAAAATTGTAGGTTCCCTCCATTCCGTCACAACGCATGGTTGTGATGGAATGGAATGTTGCGCCACTCTAGGAACGTATGTGCATTTACCTAAAAATAAAAAGTTATAACTTAAGGCAGCGCGGCGTATGGCATAATATTGCCAAAAGTCCCCAAGCAAAACGTCGCTTGCTGACCATCAGCAACCTGAACAGCAACCATTTTTGTTTTTCAAATTACTTGCATTTGTAACTCTGAACAAAAGCGTTGGTTTAAAACAAACCAAAAACCCGACTGGTGAATTTCCCCTAGTGTTTGTCGATCATAAATTTCTTCTTGTATGCATTGAGTGCATGATGCAGACGGGGGTGGGTGTTATTTTATTTTTCGATTAGAATCGCGCCATTTCCGCCCCCACAAAGTCGATCTTCACAGTAATTTGATAAATTTATTGGCATTTAATGAGACTTCGTCTCGCTTGGTTTAGCCATTCTTTTTGTTTTTTATTTCGTTTTTATTTGTTATGATCAGCTAAATCAGACATGGCGAGGCGAGGATTACAGTGGGGCGTAAGCCTAATTCAATTGAAATACAGCAAATATACCCAAGTATACAAACGTTAAATCGTCTGGGCATGGCTGACTAATTTCGGGTAGAAAAACTGAATTCCAATTGTCATCGTACACAACATCAGCGAAACCGCACCGCCAAGCAAACGAACAAAAAGACGTGATTAATGAAGTGCGCTTACTTTCAGACGTTAAAACAGTTTAGTGCTCATTAGAAGAGTTTTGTTTTTGTTGTCTATCTCACCCTCTTTGTCTTTTTCAGTTAATTTATTTTTATTTTGCAATTTTCTGTCAGATGGGTTTACTCATCGAAATTTAGTAGATGTGTCCGCAAAAAAAAAGTCACATAACCGACCGAATGATCTACAACATGTGGCCATAAAATTACGTAATTGAGAGAGAAGGAATGATTGATGGAATGATTAATACTTCTGGGATTTGAATGTTTTATTCTTAGGGACAGAAAAAAACTTGGCAACAATGCTGCAGCAACATTTTGGACTGTTTGTATATTGTGTGCTTGTTTTTATTTTTTATTTCAAGTGAGCGAGCAGTGGGTTAGTCGAACATGTAAACAAAAACATTTGCCAAAGCCATTTTAGCAACACCATTGATTTTGATCAGTGTCGGTAGTTTTACTTGGGAATTGGCAGCAAGTTGACAACTAAAACAAAGGTTTTATATATGTTCATTTGTGTTATGTTTGTTTGTCCGTCAATGATAATAATGATTGGAGGAATAATTTAATGGTTTCGAATTTCTTGAATTGCGTAACAGGCATGTAATTTTAGCTTCATGGGAGCATTTTTTGAGTTTTCTTGATTTGAAAATAGGGTGTTTCAAAGGAAACTGTAACGAGTTCAACTTTTTTATTCATCTAATCGAATAATTGCTATCGATTTGGCCAAGACTCTGTAACTTTAAAGTTAAAAAAAAACATTGTTTAAACAGATGAAAAGTTACCAAAACTTGTAAGACCATAGTGCAATAGGTATTCTTTGAACACTGAAAGTAAAATTACGTGAACCAATATTTTGACGATACAAAAATCGACGTTAGAAGATTCGGCGATGGCGGTCTAAAAAGTTACTGAATCCAAGCCCAGCACCTATTTTTTAAACGTATCTGTCTTTACTTTAAATAAATTTGTTGGCGCTCAAAGGGTTACAACTGTCCTCAATTATGTTAAGGAACGTTGCAAAAATTGGATTTCAAAAAGGACACCGATTCACATTATAGTCTTACATTTTTGAAGAAAGATTGAAATTAAAGGTAAAAATATGGCTAGAGAATGCAAATGCATTCTACATTCGTATAGTCCAGCTAAAAAAGGAATCTTGTATTCGATAGTAAGTACGGGCTATATTCGGGAGTAAAAAAAGGGAGGGACAAGAAACATTTCGACAACGTTAAATGTTAGGACAAATGTACCTATGTTTTATAGATAAGAAAAAGGAAGAAAATTTCTCAAAACGCCTTAAAAAAAACTCAAGCATTTGCAGTGATATTAAGCATATGATTATTAATCAAGAGTTCGTGGGTAATGCACATACGGATCAACTTGTTGACATCTGCAAGGAGGGGTTTCACTTCAAAGACAAGAGACAACACTGAACAGTGTTGTCAAGGTCAGAATTTGATGAGCTCAACCTGTACTGATGTTGTAGTTCCACGTAATTCAAGAAACGAAATATGAAAAGCAGAGTTGTACTGTCATCGGCCAAGCAATTTAATTGATTAGTAATTGGAGACAGGAGAACATTTTTAGTAAAAATAAGAAACAGGGTTGGATACAAAATGGAGCCCTGCGCCACACCAGCTTTTTTGCGGGTATTAGACATAAACCTGTCTAAAACATTTATATTGAACTGTTCGAAGGTATAACATGTTGAATCGAATGAGTGTCGCACAATTTACTGGCTGGCGTAATAGCAGTGATCATTCCGAACTAACGTAGATGTGTGATTGGAAGCGCCGGTCTCATTGTTTTAAATTCGAAGCGAATCATTTTTGTTGGTCGTGTCTAGTCGCCTAGTTTCAAATATGTTCTATTATCAAAATCGAGAGCGAATGCGAAAATACTCTTCGTTGCTAACTGTGCAAATTTTCACCACCTTTTATCTATCGTTAGTTTTTGTTCTACCGGTTTGGAAGTTTGCTGAATATGTTCTATTTGTTTGTTGAATTTCTCCACAATGAATAAAATATGCGGCTTTATGGTGTAAAAGTATAACCAGCGAAACTGAAGTCCAATGAGAGAAAAAAGCTGTTTGCAAGAGAAAAAAAATTAATATTCTGGATATTAGTTGTCAAACTGACATGAAATATGGTTAGAATTATTTTCGATTCGCCTCGAATTTGATAATTGGACAAATTGAGGCGAGTCGATAAGAAGTTATGGAATTCAAAACGACTCGCCTCGAATTTCATAATCAGGACGAAATGAGATTGGATGCAGGACTTTATTTCGATATTCTAAAGAGGACTGTTAGGACTTTCCAAAACCTCAAAATATTGAAATATATTAGTAAAACTTGTGTTCAATTACTTTTGAAGAATGTTAAAAACTATACGATACTCATACTATGCCCCTACGAATTAAAGCAGTTAACAAGTAACAAAGCAGCTTTATGCAGATAAACATTTAAACTTCTGCCATATAGCGGCCGGCTCTGCAACTTGAAAATAGACATTTTAACCGAGAGAGACTTCCAAAGCTAGAATTGACAAAGGCTTTAAAGCTTCTCTGCAACCGAGTTTTTAATTCATTTGTTGGTCTTGGGTATAAGACTGTTGTCTGAACGAAGCTTGGAAAACAAACTTAGTTGAGAACAAAGACGATTCTATGTCACTAAACCTGTCCGTACAGGAATACAAAAACAAGCATTGAGTAGATACCGGGCGTTTCTTTACTGTCAAGCAAAAATTCCTTGGGTTAGTATATCTGGTAGCACATAGTGCGTGCGGGACGATTTTACGAACAATTCATATAGGGCTTGAATTGCCACTAATAAAAGCGTTTCTGTTATAGGGTCATTCCATCGTTTCGGGTGTTACGACGGCAGTCCAATAAGTACTTAGCCTCTCCGCCCAATAGCGCCACAATCACAAGAGAAACTTACTTTAGTGTACATAGTACATTTTTGTAAAAGGCTACTGTCGAAATTTCAGCCAAATCGTACTCGTAGTTTTGTTTTAACCGCAAACTTGTCAGCGGATTTTAGAAAAATGGAAAAAGAACAATATCGGTCAGTGATTCTTTGAGCGAAATCGAGAGCGTAAAGTTGGATGCTGTGTACGGTGACTCTTCTCTTTCGATGGAGACCGTCAAAAATTAGTTCAACGATTTTCAACGTGGTCGCACGTCGGTTTTTGATGAGCCACGCCCAGGTGCCCCGAAAACGGCTACCACGGAGGACAATGTGACAAAAATCCACGATCTCGTATTGGCAGACCGCCCGCCGTTTGAAGGTGCGCGAAATAGCTGAAATGAAATTTTGAGCGCTGTCGGCGCGATGGGTGCCGCGTTTGCTCACTCCGGATATTTTAGCGATTAAAATATTTTATTTTCTTAGTTTTTAGTTGTTTTATCTTAATTGTAAGATTTGTAGATTTAAGCATAAAGATTAACAACTATATGAGTCGAAAAGTGTGCGTTTCGGGTGTTACGCCATGGAATTACCCTAGCGTCTGCCCATCTGCCATTTTGTGGTGTCTGGCACTTAAAAGTTTATCCAAACGAGCTGAGAACTGAACCAACGTTTTATTTATTAGAAGGCAAAGCTTTGCAGAAGACAACACCGCCTTAATGTCACCATCAACTTTCCCCTAAATTTACCAAAGTAGCTTGGCTGTTAAGTATGCCTGCTATCTACCTGAGAGTTCGAGATTTGAGTCTCAGAAAATTCAAACTGTTTTTCCACAGGTATAACCTTTCACGTTGAGTTGGCTAGTCTAGTTTTCCACTCACCCGTTCGGAATTAAAAAACAAATGTAGGACCCTGTATGCTTACAAGAGTCATTCAAGTTATGTAGAGATAGATGCGCTGGTCTTCAACCCACTCCAAGCTTCTTGCACCCACCTATTAACTTTTTTTTCTAAATCCAAACCAATCGGAATATTTGTCCGATCAAAATATGAACACTGTCATTGTCTAGAGTGTAGACAGTGGCAAGTTAAAAAGAAATCAGAGTTGTTAGTTGATCTTAAGGTATTTTGAAACTTAATAAAAGTCAACATTTATTTAAAAGGGAGCCTCTACCTCTACGACGAGCACTTCTCAGTACCAATTAAAATCATCACTATATAACATATAAAAACCAAACTTACCCAAAACCGAACTCATCTACGTTCTTCAAAAATGTTGGAGATTTATTTGTCCGTTCACTAGATAATTTATTTGCATCTGTGGCTTGTTTTCTGTAAAAAAAAAAGAAAGAGAACAAGATTTACAAATAACACTTTTTTAAAAAGGGGAAACTAACTTTGGCTTTTTCTCTAACCTTTATGGTTAACGGCCTTGCATTGCCCCACATTTAAAACTATCTCAAAGCCTAACTCATCTCTAACTCAAGACTTGGGTGCTTTTTTAGTTTTGCAAATGCTCCATTGTTTGCAATCTACCATGGCAGCAATAAAACAAAAGTACGTCCAAAGTGACTAACTGCTTTAAAATCATTTGGGTCTACATTTTTCAATCACATAACCATTGAGTCTAAAAATCACCGGCAACCAATCTGACAGACAGATAAACGTTAAACGAAAAATAAATGAACAATCCCACAGTCACAAGTCACAACAGAAGCGAATTAATTTATTGCATTGTCCGACACTTTATTCATGTTCGATGCAATTATGGCCAACGGGCGACCTTGTCTTCGATTCTGTACGCGTTCACGGGAGCGTAAAACCCATAAATTGTGGCATATTATTGTGATCGGGTGCAGTCGGCGGTAGTTGCAGCCATAGTTTCCGACGCAACACGTCGTTCACATTTCCTACCATAAAACAATTTGTCTTAGGAATGCCTTAACTATGTATGAGTACAAGTACCTACCTATACCCGAAGTCCGTTGTCGTATTCATCGTAGACAAGAAGTTTCATTCCACTTCTGACCAAGTGCAACGACAGTGGCAGCATCGGCAGCAAGGCCTTTCACTTTAAGTCGCGTGCGACTTGCAACGGCAATTATGTCACTCAAGCGTTTCTGTTTTTGTTCTCATGTGTATGTTTGGTTGTTTCGTTTGTAGTACTTCAATTAATTGATTACTTTAATTATGCTGACCTGGATTTTAATCGTTGATTATTTATTTTTTATTTCTTCTCTTTCAAACATATTGCAGCCGGAACATGCTGGATGGAGCGCATGGATAATGGAAAGTGTGAAACCGTGTACTCGAAGAATATGACGAAAGCCCAGTGCTGTGGCAAAAATCAAATGTTTTCATACACTGAGAAAAATTTATCGAATGTGGAGTACTTCTTTGCTTTGGCCCTAGGCGGCGGGACCGAGTGTGTACCATGTTTAGGTGAGAAAAATGATTAAAATTAAAGTCTTAGAGTTACAGTTATTATTGATACTTGATACTTTTCTTGTTGTTTTTTCATTTTATTGTTCACCAGCTTAGGAGAGTTGGGTATTTTATCCACTGTCAGAATGGAATGGTTTACTTTTATGAAAAAAGATGTAAGGATAAAAGAGATGACTTTTAGGCATTTTTTTGCCAATTTAATTTTTAGATTAGATTAAGATTAAGTGATTTTTATTCAATATTTTATAAAACAATTAATAATATACAATATCAGATATAGCATGGCATTGCCGTCTGCCAGATTGACAAAATTGTAAAAGTTTGGTAACATTTAACCGATTCAAAATTGCAAGTAGTAAAGCAAATATAAATAATGAGTTATAGGTACAACAAAAAAAAAAAAAAAAGGATGATAAAACCAGAGTGACTTAAAACATTTCATTAATTAGCCTTTCACGGTAAGCCAGCGCCACCTTGCAGTAATTGAAGAGCTTTGGGACTTCCATTTCATTTAAGAATGATAACATCTCATCTTCATTTAAGACATTGCAGCCATAGTAATATCTTCTTGTTTCTTTCAACACTGGACATCTCCCAAGAAAGTGGAACACGCCTTCTCTTTCTCTCTGATTACACAAATTACATAATACCAGAAGGTCATCTCTATGAGGAACAAAGTTGAGAGTTTAAAGTTCTTCACGCAGTCTTGCCATCATTGATGTTTGATCCACATACTGTACTCATCTCGGAAATAGTTTTTAGGGCCCAGGTTGTGACATAATCTATTGTATATCGATCTACGCATTAGTATCTTTTTCTATATATATCTTTCGCGATATTTTAGGTCCACAGTCTCTTAGAGAGAGCTTTTCCATTCACTGATGTTTTCTAAGTTCAGATTTAGTTGAATACCATACCACTGCGCCAGGTCCAACCACTCCGTATACCAACTACTTCTTCCATCAATGGGTTGTAGCACCGCCTTTCTTGGTAATCTTTCGTTAGACATGTTTCAAACTGTGATTATATAGTCTATGTGCAGCTTGAGTGTGTGAATGAAGAGCGGGGAGAGTCCTGTTTCCAACATCACAATGTAGTGGGGGTATTCGAAGGAAGACGAAATATCCTTTTCATATAAAACCTCAAAAGTGCTTCAACAGTTTCATATTTTTTGTATCCCCATACTTGAGATCCGTAAAGCATGATCGACTCCGACATTGCCTCAAAAACACGATACTTACTACTATGGGCAATGTTCATATTTGTTAGCGAGACATTTTTTCTATGTAGCACAAATGGCATTCTTGGCCTTGACAAGTTTTTCTTTAAAATGCTTTTCCAAGCTAAGATGTTTTGTAAAACAGACCCCATGACAACTATAGTCCTTAACAACTTCAATACTTTTCTCGTTATAGGACCACCTTTCATTTGAGCAGTTTATTCCACCACCATTTTTAAAAATCATTACTTTGGACTTGTTCAGGTTCACTTTCAAACTCCAAGCTTTGCGGTACCTATCTACTTGCTTGATCATCAACTGTAGCGATTCAGGTGAATAAGCGAACAAGACTATATCATCAGCGAAGTAAAGCGCCTTGATAACTGTTTCTACGTACTTTATTCCTCCAGACAGACAGTCAGAACGGTCTTCAATATACAGTGCAAACAAGAGAGGGCTTAAAGCACAACCCTGACGAACTTCTGATTCGGTTTGAAACCATTCGCAGACATTTCCTCGCCATTCCATACCGCCGCCTTGGTATCGCCATAAAGATTTTGAAGAACTCTACCAAACTTTTTGGACATTCCTATTGTAAAGGCTTTATAAATTAAGGCATGCCACCCTATCAAACGTCGACAAAAACAAACAGTACAGCTTCTTCCCATTTCTGAAATTTCAAATGTTTCTGCGATGTTTCTTAGCACAAATATATGGTCTGTGGTCGAGAATCCTGACCTAAATCCGGCTTGGGTTTCTTTTATTAGACTATTTTGGTCAATCCAGTTGCTTGGTCGTCTTTGCAGAACAGCGGTAAATATTTTGTAAGATGAGTTAAGGAAACTTAGCCCACGATAATTTTCCTCGTGTTTCCTCTTTTAAAGATTGGGAAGATTAGAGCTTCCTTAAACTTCCGCGGTACACTGTCTGTATCCATAACTTCATTAAAAAGCACATAAAGTTTACTTATTAACTCTGTGGTTCCATATTTGTAAAACTCTACAGGAATTCCATCATCCTGCAGCCTTTCTCCATCCTTTAAGCTCTTCAAAGCATAAATTATTTATTTATTCAATAGTTATATCCACATCCAGCAATTGATTTTATCCGTCTTCGGTGCAGCATAGGCAATAGCGATATTGTGAGAAGGCGAATTCAATAGCTCCTTAAAATGCAGAAACAGGATATCTTAAATCTTGATTTATTGTAAATTTGTTTTTATTAAAAGTTCTAATTTTATTCCAAAACTTGGTTGGATTTCTAGCAAGTGCTGGTTGTCTAGCCTCCGCCTCAAAGTACTTTTCTTTTTTGCTCTTACATAATAATTTAAACTCTATATTTGTATCCAAATACGGGTTTTTGCTGAACTGGTCATTACCAGCCATTCAGCCATTCAAATGATTTATTTCGGGCCTCATCAAACCAGGTTGCAGTTTGTAGGAAGATCTAATGCAGGTTGTGACATCTGCAAAATTAGAGGCGATCTGACTTCTAAGCGAAATGTCAATACTCCAGCTATAACTAATTGCTTTGTTTTCCACCAACTTCAATTTAAGGACGAGTATATCAGAAGGGCTTAGAAAAAAGACTAGGTTACACATGTGCAGTTTTTTTGCATTTGAAATTTAATCTTACTTACTTACTTAAGGTGGCGCTACGGTCCGGGTCGGATTAGGGCCTCAACCAATATTCTTCTCCAGCCAGCTCGGTCCCTAGCTAGCTGCCTCTAGTTTTGCACGCCAAGTTGGTTGAGGTCCTCTCCTACTTGCGTGTGCCACCTGAGTCGCGGTCTTCCTCTACTGCGCCGTCCATCCCGGGCTTTCCGGGCCGGAGCGTTGGTGTCCATTCGCTCTACATGACCCAGCCATCTAAGCCGCTGGACCTTGACTCGTTTGACAAGGTTAGTGTGGCTGTACAGCCCGTACAATCCGTCGTTAAACCTTCTTCTCCACTCTCCATTTATGGGACCAAAAATCACCCGAAGAATTTTTCTCATATTTTTAAAAAGAAAAGTTTGAAAATTGCTACTGTAGGTTTGGGAATTTGAAACTTAGCTAGCTTACGATTCTGCTTTTTGTTTCAAATTGCAATTTTTTACTTTTCTAAAATTTACTTTACTTTGCTTTACTTTACTTTATTTTATTTAAATTCATTTTAATTTAAAAATATTAGGAACGTTTTCATGAAAAAAAGGTGAAACGTCAGTTGGAGAGTAAACTGTAAACGCAAAATTCAAAACAACGAAAAGAAAAAAGGAATTTTTTAATTTCTTAAGTTTTAAATATTCAAAAAATATAAATTCATTTAGTGCTATTTTTTTTTTTTTTTAATTCTGGTTTCACTTTAAGGAGGAGCTAAGGTTTAGAAATTTGAAACATACTTTGTCGATATGTACTCTAGAAGTTTATACGACTTTTTTTCTTTCATTTCAGAAAGCTGCAAGGATGTTAATTGTGGGCCCAACAAGCGTTGCGTCAAGCGCAAGGGTCGTCCCAAATGCATTTGTTCGCCGCAATGTGGCTCGGGTAAAAAGCACAAAAAAGCCCACAAAAGAAAGCAACAGCAACTGCAAGTGCAACAACAATTACAACACATACACCAACAGAACGGCTCCTTGAAGCCACCACATGTCATCGACGTAAGTCGCAGCAAGGAGCACGTATCTTTAGTTAATTTTCATAGTCCAATAACCATTAGAGATATACGTAGTTTAAGTAGTGAAATTCATAATAGCAATCCGTCCTCCGCCGCGGTATCCGCCATGGAACTGACAAGTCCAGGAGATCACATCTCCCATTCGAATAGCCGAAGAAAAAACCAAAGATTACCCAACATATCAGTGAATCCTACCACCAAAAAGCAACAGCAACAACAACATCGACTTCAACATCACAATCACAACAAACATCATAAGGAGCAGGAACAGTCAGAAGAGCATCACTCAACCAAGGTGCCTAGGCGACGTCATGCTAACACTGACCGTTCCAAAGGCGATCAACTGATTATAACAGCCGATGATATGGTCCGTCCTAGTACAGAACGCGATAATGACTTGGCCGAGAGCAATTCGTTAAGAATCACCACCAGCACTGACACCCATCGTCAACATCAACATCAACATGGCGGCAGGCATCATTTCAAGAAACACGCCAAGCCAAAACGTAAAATCAGCGATCAAAATGGAGCAACCCATAACTCCTTTCACAATAGAACAGCAACCAAGGCAACCACAATGATGACCACCACCACCACAGGGTACCGTAACGAAATGAAAATGCCAGATCCACTGCGCCATCGTGGATTCGCTGTTACCTCATTTGCTTCATCAGCGCTTGATCAGGGTTTCAAACACAGGAAGCCCACACCATTGCTTCAGTCACCTAACAACAGCAACAAAAACAAAGATCTTCACCTTGGGCAGGACAGTGCTGATGATCAGACATTCGATGATAAAATTCACAATGGATTCTTCAGCAATGGCTTCCCGTATCCGCATCAGGAGCTGTCGGTAAGTTCTAGATTAGAAGAAGCACACGTTAGTGCCGCAGCTATGCGGCTGTGACTCCACGTTGGCAAAGCCTCGTTGAAATTTATGTCCAACCATCGCTTGTGGTCACAGTCGTATACAGTGTGCCTAACTAGCTCATTTATCCATTTGATTAGACCGTATGTTGCGCGTGCGCATCTAACTTGCAGGCTTTCCTTCTTTATCTAATTTGCATGTGCATCCCGAACTACACTTACCTTCTACTTGGATTGAAACCAATCTTGGGACACAAAAACCAATGCTGTATGACACATGTGCACAATTCATCTCTCTCTCTATCTCTCGATTGGAATTTATGACCGTCACGTGTGTGCGTATGTGTGTGTGTGGGGGTCGGATAATAGACAGATGAAGGTCGTTACACTCATCCGGTATGTGGCAGCGATGGACGTACATACAACACCGAGTGCCAACTGAAGAAACGTGCATGCCGAACAGATAATACGGCTCTAGTCGTTGCCTATCGTGGACATTGTCAAAGTGAGTAAAGCCAACATAGATTAACATATGTGCTTAGGTATTGGTTAGAAAATCAGAAGAAGGACTTGACTATTGAGCTGTCGTTTGTCCAACAAACTTACTTTAGGAAGGTTCACGCACTTTGAATGATGTTTGAGGTAGGATACAGGGCTATGCACATCGCAGAACCAAGCAAGCAAAACTATGACCTTAGCATTCTAGAAGTCTTAATGTCAACGCTTATCTCCTAAGACTCCATTAATGAACTCTGGGCAATTGTTCATTCAAAATGAACTCAAGGCAGTAACCTCTTTAAATTGAACTTGCTGAGAGCATCATGCATCATTACACAGACGTCCTCACCCCACCCTTTCTCGCAATCCTGCTTTAATGAAGCTTTATGATCACATCAACCCACCGACCGGGCCGCACCGCTTGTCAAATGCGCAAACAAACGATCATCATTCCATCGATTCAAATGCTTAATTTACGCATTTGGCCACATATTAATTTACTATGGCGCCTAAGTGTCAATATCTTTGGCGCCACCATTACACAAATTACCACCGCAACCATTTGCAGGTATATTCTGTCAAAATATTTTCATCAGTTTTATTATTCGCCATGGCGCATTAACGACAACAGAAAACCGTGTTTCAGCGATCATTGCCGAGTGCAATAATATAATTTTTTATTAATTTACACCGCAAACGCGCGTGGGCTTCTGTCAAATCCAATAAGACATTCGATTCATTTTATCTTCAACAGAGTCTTGACCTAGGATTAGCTAGGTGTAGGTACTTTAAGCAGACAGATGGCTTGAGTTTATAATAAAAAAAAAAAACTTGTTTCTAATTTTACACACAGCACCACTCAAAAAAGAAGGAGTTTTCGAATACAAGAAGCCACCTAACAGCCGACAGTTATCTCGTTCCTGGATCATTCAAGCCAGCTCCCCCCTGTGCGTCTAACCAAATCTGAAAATAGAAAACCTGATGCCAGAGAGTCATCGGCGCCACACTGGGCAAAACCAAATCATTTTTGCAATGCGACCAGACTCCATTATAGTCTGTCTGGTACCTGGTACATATCTACATGTTAGGTTTCAATCTAAAGGAACAATTGTGTTATTCCCTGTCTCGTGTTGATGATGGAAATTTGTAGAAATTACCCGCTGACCCGTTAAGAATTGCCATTCCAACACCCGCGTTGGATGTCGCTCACTGCGCGCTGTGCATAGTGAAGTTAAATCCCACGCAACAATGACATAACTGCCAGTGCCAGAACATCTTTGCACACATTTAAGATGTAGGCGCGCAAGTTAAAATGTTGAGATGCGGATTCATTCTTTTTTGAGCAAATAAATTCCACCCCACGTTTTTGTATATAGCATACCACCAGCTTTACCAGTTGGAAGCATGTTGGCTCACATGTCGTGGTATTTATCATGCAAATCACATCTCATTTAAATGAGAAGCAGCGTGAACATTTTCATCCTGGCTATTAATTAGCCGAGAACAAGATCACAACAAGATCGGACCGATGTTGAACACACTTAACGAAGAGATCTTTCTTCTTTTTTGTTGTAGTTTTTCTTTTTTTATGGATGATGCCTGAACCGGATGCGCGAAATTAAGGATCAGAAATGGTTGTGTTCATCGATTTGATCGGACATTGTTTTAATTGTTTTCAACTTTTTAGTATGATTGTGGGGAGAGTGTAGGCTTTTAAAGAAATTAAGGTGAATTGAATTAAAAGCACTTGCGATTAATACATTTTAAGAACTCATAGTTACATAGACTCGAGTATATTTCCTCCAGAAATGCTATACGTGAGACATGAGCAAATCAAAATTTGGAAAAAACTTTTTTTTATTAAAATTTGTTATTTTGAACCTAGTAAGAATCTTTCAAGTTAAAGTCTCCTTTGAGATGCAAGAAAAAAAAGGTTAATGTAGGAGCTTACCGTAAAAACGTCTTCGAATTTTTCATCACCGATAAAAGTCGAAAGAGGTTGTTTTTGTGAGCTTTTGCTTGACCTAGCTTCTTTGTGCACAGAATAAATAGACTGAGTATTTTCTCATCTGATTCTATATAAAAATGAACATTCTAGGGATTCATATAGTGTGTCCCAAAAGCAAGGGTTCAAACTGATAGTCTCCTGAAGCATTAGTAGGGAATACAAGATTATGTGAAAGCAGTGCGGTTCAATTTCACTATTTGAAGGAAGAATCGTTTAATTTACTTTTTATTCTGATAATCTACACATACATTTTAGAAATCAATAAATCTTAATATATATAAATCACGTGTCACAATGTTTGTCCGCGATGGACTCCTAAACTACTTAACCGATTGTAATCAAATTTGTACACCGTGTGCAGTTTGATCCAACTTGGTAGATAGGATAGCTTGCATCTCAATTTATGATCGACCACCAAATGCTGTTGAGACAAAAGTATAATTTAAATTTATTTTAAAGTAAACGAAATACAGTGAATTTTACTTTTTTATTTTTGGAGTAAGTATATCCGGCTAATTGTAAATTGATTAAAGATTGGTTCAACTATTATTCTCCTGCGTAATTTAAATCCACCTCAATTATGCAACGGTACACGTTTGGTCATTAAGAAGATAACCGAAAAAATTCTTGAAGGAATCATTTTAATTAGAAAGTTTAAAGGAAAAGTGGTCCTGTTTCCACGTATTCCAATGATTCCTTCAGATACAACCATCCCCTTCAGTAGGTTACAGTTTCCAATTCGTTTAGCTTTTGCCATGACTATAAATAAGTCTCAAGGCCAAACAATGACCATTATGGCTTAGATTTGGAAAATCAATGTTTTTCTTATGGGCAGCTATATGTTGTATGCTTACGTGTAGGAACGCTGTCTAAACCTATTTGTGATAGCAAAAGACAGGGTAACCAAAAATATTGTAAACCGATCAGTGCTAAATTAAATTGAAATTAAAAGAATTTATTATTGTTTGAAGATTTTAAATTATCAACCCTACCAACCTCATTTATAAGTTTAATTATCACATGTTATTTATGTAATATATACTCATTTGTTACAAACTTGAAAAAAAAATAAACAATTTTAAATTCAATTCTTTTGTTTTGTTTATTGCTTTGTATCAAAATTTTGATCAATTGTGTTCAAAGTTCTTCCCCTTTAAATCCCAAACCAGTAAATTTTTATACCAGCTTTAACGTTTCTATCTTCTTTCATAAATAATAATTTCATTTCAGTGAGGGGTAACGGTAGTAGAGAATCAGTAACGAAGGTCGCCATGATTTTTTTACAAGTAGCATCTATGTAAAAAAGAATTGTAGTCCCCAGGGCTAATGTTCTCCTACAGTTCCCTTTAAATACTTTATAACAATATCGTATGACAGAAACGCTAGCCACAGCAACGCGTGGCCGGGTCAGCTAGTACAATAATATAAAAAAAATGATTTTGATAAATTTTTCGCTATTCGGTGAAGTTAAACGAAATTTAAAACTATGCATCAAAGCTTAACTTTGCGTAACTTGAAAATTGATAAAAAGATTTTTAATTTTTTGAAGCAAACTGTTAAACTTGATTCAAGATTGCTTTTGGTAGCTTCACTTTGTGACTTCTAAAAATGCCATCACAATGAGCCTAAAAGATTGCAATATTGAACGCATTCTTTTGGAACAGCTTGCAATCTTTGCGTGATTTTTCAGCCTTTGTATACAGGGTGTTCCGTAATTCGTGTATTATCCTTTGGGATTCTTGGTCATATTCTTAGAAAAAAATTGTTCTACAGTAAAGCTCGTTTCTCAACTTTGACATCACTTTTTGACAATTTGAATAAAGGCTAACTTTGGTGTACCCTGACCTGTGTTAAATTCGATATCTCTGTCAATACTGATGATAGATTCCTAATCTTAGACTTAATTCTTTTTAGAAATAACAACCTTTAAGACTGTATTTAAGTTGAGCTTCCATAGGTTTAGGGTTGCCAGATACTCAATTCTAATTTTAATTTTAATGTTTTCATTTACTTTATACAAATTCAACCATAAGAAGTGCTCAAAGTGCTCTTCTTCGTTTTGAATGCATGCCAGAGCCCGTTTTTGGATTTCATTGCGGATGTTTGCTCTCGATAACTCTTGTCTTACTTGTAGTCTTGTAATCTTTGAAACTTTATTTAAATTGGACTCCTATAGGCTCGGGGTTGCCCGATTTTTAGTAAGGATAAAGTTCCTGTTATCTTCGTTGTGCTCTTCTTGAATTTCAATTGCAAAACTCATATAAGAAAAAAAATGTCTGCGTATTCTTCTTTCCTAAATGAAGGCATTTCAAATAGCTCTTTGATCAAACTGCAATCGTGACTTATTTTGATAAAATGATGAACAAATTTTTTTTTCTTATTCTTTTATACGACTTATTTACCTATTGAACATTCATACCCCAAACTTAAAGCAAACACCCGCAATGAAATCCAAAACGGGCTCTGGCATGCATTCAAAACGAAGGAGCGCTCTTTGATCACTCTTGTTATAAATGTATTTGTACAAAATACATAAAAACACTACTAAAAGTGCCCATATTATTGTTTCATTCAAACAATCCTCAAAGGTAAACATTTTTTTTTATTCATTTTTAAATTTTACTTATTTTGATTTTTTCAAGTATCATAAAATGTATGGGTTATTGAGTAGATTTAATACAAAGTTTTTTCTTTATAATGGTTTTTTTCATATGTAAAAAATACAGAAAGTCTATGTTTGTCAGGAATTTTCTGAAAAAAAAATTACCTAAAAGTCAAAACTTTGTTTAGGGAAGAAAATTTAAATGGCACTTAAAATCGAACATCTGGCAACCCTAAGCCTATAGAAGCTCAACTTAAATACAATCTTAAAGGTTGTTACTTCTACAAAAAATTAAGTCTAAGATTAGGTTTCTATCATTAGTATTGACAGAGATATCGAATTTAACACAGGTAAGGGTACACCAAAGTTAGCCTTTATTTAAAAGTGATGTCAAAGTCAAGAAACGAGCTTTACTGTAGAACATAGAATATGACCAAGAATCCCACCCCAAAGGTAATACACGAATTACGGAGCACCCTGTATGTATGAAAGCTTTGTATTTCCTGGCATTCATTGCACTTTTTTGTCATCGTTGTATTTTTTACAGTTTTTGCACTCTTTTGCAATCTTTGCACTTATTTGCACTTTTTGCATTTTAATACATTTCATTTCAGTGCTTGGGTTTTTCAACATTCATTGAATGCTTTGGCATTTATTGGATTAATTGGTTCCTGTATTCTTTGGCTTTCACCGCATGCTTGCGAATTAGTTAAACTCCTTTTCATTGATTTTTTTTCCTGCATTCGGTTCGCGATTTTTGAACTCTTTTCAACTCTTTGCTGTATTTGCATTCCTTGCATTCTTAAGCAGTTTTTGTTTTCTTACCAGTCTGCGATCTTTTGCAGTTTTTTAATTCCTTTGCATTCTGGATTTTTCTTTTTTTCAGTTCTTTGAAATTTTTGGTTTTTTTTTTGGAAGCCTTGAACTTTTGTGTAGAACATTTTGTTGTTTTATTCTCCAGTTGTGCATGTAAATATTTATAATAAGGACTAGAAATAATCACAAAATGTCTTTTTGACTAAAATACTTTTTTATTTTAATTATCTTGTGTAATCTTTCTTTGCATTTTTCTGATAGTCTTGCACTTTTGTACAGTCCTTGCATACTTTTCGAGTCTCTGTAACACATTTGTGAATCATTTGTCAGTTTTTTTTTATGAACGAAACAACACAATAAATTTTGGGTGTAGTTATTCCAGAAAATAACAAATTTATTACTATTGTTGCCAACCATGTTCGTTGCAAAAATTTGGAAACAGTATTCATTCCGATGACTTTATATAAACAAGAGATGGTTTAGTTACTTATGTACATGATTAATGCATTGCGAAGCAAAGCTATGGAAAGCGGTTTTCATGGCAGTGTACTTAATCACGGAGAACTTGTCAAGTCTTTCAGAAATCCGACATCCGTGAAACACCTTCTTTTTCTTTGAATTTTCTGGGATTGAAACTCGAACATCCTTTGTAACAAGGCAGACATCATGCTAACCATACTTGCAATACAAGTGAATTATGACAAGATTGCTTATTCGTCTACAAGTGCAATGGACACAATCCTAGAAGTGGCTCTTGGCTTGTAGACTTTTAGCTTTGTGTTATAGGCCCTTGGTGTTATATACTTGTTTTTAATGGCTATTAGACATTTCAAAGCTGATAACACGCCTTTTACTTAAACTATTTTGGTTATTAAAGTAGAGATTTTAGTGCCTGAATCACAATACCGCCTTAACTTCGATTTCCCAAACGTTTCTAAATTCAATCACAAGACATCGGTACATCCCACAGTAGCTTTGACCCCGTTTGAGGTTTTGCTCGCTTTGGCAGTAAAAAACCCCAACAAAATGATAATGTCAATAATGGCGCTAGCAGTGGGTTTGAAGCTGAACCCGAGAGATTGAGACTAAGGAATACATTTCGTGAGTTTTGAAGGGAATGGTATTTTAATACCAACCAGCAGGAGTGTACCCCTAATGTTTTTCTTGTAAAGTTTACACGCACTCTGAAGTTCAACTTTTATAAATAGGCGCAAGGATGTTTAAGAAACAACTGACCAGTAATGTGAGTTGTACTCAAGTAAAAGGCGTATATAAGCTTTGGTAATTGTAGCCAGATCAGAAGGCTTCCTGAATTTTCTAAAGAATTGAAAAACATTTTAGCGAATTAGGGGATAAAATGAGATTATAACATTTAAGGAAATACAGCTCAGCAAACAATCAACGAAGTATATTTAGACACATGAAGTCTCCGAAGGTACATTTCTGAATCGGGATATGCTTTTGCTTCAACTAAGCGCAGAACACAGAATACCAAACTTTTGAATTTGTTAATCACAAAATTACTCGCTTAGCTTTTCGAAATTGTTAAAATAAAATTTGATTCGCCCTAAGCCTCCAAAAGAAAGTAGTACTGAAATATTTGTTTTGAAATAAGCTCCACAGTCAAATTGATTGTGTGTTCGGCTGCTTCTTCAAGCCTCGCTGTATAAATATCTATTCATAGAAATAAAATAACCTCCGATAGATTTAAAAGTCAAATGTTGTTTAAAGTCACACGATATAATTGATATGATAAACACTTACACGCCCAAGAAAATTATTTCGTTGTAAATCACTCATCATACTCAACATCACCACCTTCATCATCAACAACATCAACATCAGTGTGCTTCACACTCGCACTTCGAGTAAATGAAAAGAAAACAGGCAACTTGCCAAATGAAACCACTTTAGCAGGAAATGCGTTATTTTATGCTCAAATGACTAGAAGGCAGGATTCTCATTTAACACTTAAGTACTCGCATTAGGTGAAATGTGCTTTTTGATGGAAGATGATGGATGAATAGAAAATGTGTCAGAAGCATCTTAGAAATTCACATATAATTTTCATCGTGTGTTAGTTTTCGAACTTCAAAGTTAATAAGTTTCTCCATTTCGTTAAGTTTTTGCTTTGCGTAATTTGAAAACGACAATCGGGCCAAACAAACAAACTTAATCAACATTTTCTGGCCCAATTTTGCAATAGAAACTTGTGTAGGAAGCACGACAAATATCCTCGTAGGAATTTTCATTGCAAAGTGAATGTTCTCTAAGATCGACACGACAACACGACAGTCTACGAGTCTACCATAAAATTAAAACGTATGCAATCAACAACAAAAGTTGTTGACATTTTTCTCACTAATTGCGAATTTTAATTGAAAAATCCTTCGCCACTCCTTCGATTCAACAGACAATTACATACTAGGTAGTCAATCCCTGCAGGCGAAATCCAAGAAACAAGCCTTTTATTTATCATTAATCGATAAAAGTGACTCTTGTTCAATGTTTTTCTATATTTGGCAACATTCTGACCATAAAACTATGCAAAAACGGTCAGCTAGCAACGCCACACAAATAAAGTTTATCTCGCAAGCAAAAGGCCAGACTGCTTGACACAAAACAAAATTTACACACTCTATGAGTAAACTACCTACAATGCGGCTGTAGACCATTATAAGCGTTCTGTGTGTGTTATTGCCCCACGTGTAAGCCCCCCAGTTAAATAGTGTTCTGTTGTAAGTATATCCAATATACGCGCAATGTGCTGAAAATCCAATCAACAGTAGTTGACGCTCCGCTGATTTTTGCATTTGTGTCGTTCTATTCAAATAAGCGTTTGCACAGCCAGCCGGTGCACTGTTGGCCAGCAGCCGGTAAGGCGTACACCCGCCGCCGTGTCGTTGTCGCCGCCGTTGCCACCGCACCGTGCGTCGCGTTGCCGCATGGCCTTTACGACAAATTTCAATTAGTAAGCGATTTGTTGCCACTTTCTGGTGTGTCTATACACATGTGACATATTCCAATTGTTGACCACATAAGTAATTGCAAGGAAAAATAAAATCCAATTACGTTGTCTGCGAGACAAAGCTGGATCTTTGAAGTTAAAAGCGTTAGGGCCTTTGATGGCAGGGGCCCACTTCAGACTTACTTACTTTTTCAGCTAATCAATGTAATCAATTGCCAGGTTTGTTAGACTAGACGATAGACAAACCAACAGTGACTCATGAATATAAATTACATAACTTCTCGTATCTTACTTACTTAAGGCTATTAAGCTATAGTCCGGATCGAACTAGGGCCTCAACCAACATGCTTTTCCAGCCAGCTCGGTCCCTAGCTAACTGCCTCCAGTTTTGCACACCAAGTTGGTTGAGGTCCTCTCCTACTTGCGTGCGCCACCTGAGTCGCGGTCTTCCTCTACTGCGCCGCCCTTCGGGATTGGATTCGAGCGTTGGTGTCCTTTCCCTCTACATGACCCAGCCATCTAAGCCGCTAGACCTTGACTCCATCTATGCAGACGGGACCAAAAATCACCCGAAGAATTTTTCTCTCGAAGCATCCTAGAGCGCCATATATAAGAACAGGGATGATAAGTGTCTTATAGAGGGACACCTTAGTTGCTCGAGAGAAGACTTTACTACTCAATTGCCTTCTTAGTCCGAAGAAACAGCGATTGGCAAGAGTTTTTCTTCGTTTGATTTCAGCTCTGGTGTCATTGTCTGAATTAATAGCGGCGCCTAGGTAGACAAAGTCCTTAACTACCTCAAAGTTATAGCTGTCTATCGTGACGTTCTGTCCAAGACGTCGGTGTTGGGTGTCCTTTCTAAATGACAGCATATACTTGGTCTTGCCCTCGTTGACCACTAAACCCATCTTCTTCGATTCCTTCTCAATGCTCATAAACGCGCCATTGACATCACGCTGCGCTCCTCCAATTATGTCAATATCATCGGCATATCCGAGTAATTGGACGGATCTTTGAAAGATTGTGCCTCTTGTGCTGACGTGGGAGTTTTGCACTATTCTTTCAAGAACGATGTTGAAGAAGTCACATGACAGTGCATGATGGCCTTGCCTAAAACCTTTTTTGGCATCGAATGTATCGATGACATCTTTTCCGACCCTGATGGAGTAGCGTGCGCTCTCCATCGTAATCCTACACAATCGGAAAAGTTTGGTAGAGATGCCAAAACTAGACATGGCTCTATATAACTCCTCTCTATAGATGCTGTCGTACGTGGCCTTAAAATCGATGAAAAGGTGGTAGGTATCGATTTGAAGCTCCTGGGTTTTTTCCAAGATCTGCCGTAGTGTGAAGATTTGGTCTATGGTGAACTTTCCTGATCTAAAGCCGCACTGATAAGGACCTATCAGGTTGTTGACGAATGGCTTCAGCCGCTCAGACGATACAACAGAGAGGATCATGTACGCGATGTTAAGAAGACTGACACCTCAATAGTTGGCGCAGTTCAGAGGGTCTCCTTTCTTGAGGACCGGGGAAACAATGCTGAGGTTCCATTCATCGGGCATGCTTTCTTCCGACCATATTTTGCAAATGAGCTGGTGCATACTTCTGATTAGGTCATCGCCTGCTGCTTTAAACAATTCAGCAGTGAGGCCATCAGCTCAAGCAGCTTTGTTGGACTTTAGCTTGGATACTGCTGTCTTCACTTCGTTCAGGTCGGGTTGGTGGAATTGTTGGTCTACGTCGCCAAAATCGAATGGTTCTATCTCTCTAACAGCGGAATTGGGTTCATCATCGCCGTTTTAGAGCTTGGGGAAGTGGTCTTTCCATATTCTCAGCATTGACTTCGGTTCCACCACAATGTTTCCTTGATCGTCTTTGCAGGTTTCGGCTCGGGGCTTATAGCCCGAGGCTGTTGTTTTTACCTTTTGGTAAAACTTCCGAACCTCATTCCTGATGTGGCACCCTTCTATTTCCTCGATCGCGCGCTTCTCATGATCTTTCTCTTCCCGTCTAAGAAGCCGGTCCTCATCTCTCCTCTTCTGCTTGTAGAGCTTGTAAGCAGTTCAAGTATTTTTGTGCAGCGCCGCTTTGTATGCTTCCTGTTAAGCTGCATGTGCTTGCCGGCATTCGTCGTCAAACCAGGAGTTTCGTTGTGGTGGCCGTGTCAAACCCAGCACTTCAGAGACGGCTTATCTGATGGCTCATTGGCAGTGCTGCCACTGGTTCTCTATACTTGATGCTGACGGCATAGGACTGCTCAAGGTTGAAGAGACTCGATCGAAAAAGGACTTGGCGCTCTCTTGCGATTGTAGTCGTCCAATGTCGAATTTTCTCACAGTATTTTCTTGTTTTGGCTTAGGTCGAGATATCCGCAGTCGTACCTTGGCTACAACTAGGTCTTTTATGAAATAGCATAAACATCCATTTAAAATTTATCTTTTGTAAAATTTGCAACAACAACAACTTCTATTAATGAGACAGTTTAAATTACTCTTTTTTTAAATGCAGGGAGCTCTCATTTATTCCTCGTCATACACAACCTTAGTATGACTGCAAAGCTCACAAAACTTTTGAGGCTGCTTAGTTACATTTATTGAGCCCCTCAGGCCTCGTCAAAATAAGGTTCTGGAACTGCTAATACCCTAGCATACCTAATCCAGCCCTGTTTCCCTGTATAGTGAACATATCGTTAAACAAGAGATACAAAAGAACCATACATATCATCACACTTTAATGTTATTTTTTAAATCTTTTTACAGCGTCCTGCAAAAAGGTCAACTGCATGAACGGGCTACAATGCGTGGAAGACCATTATGCAATACCCCACTGCATTGTCTGTTCGATTCAATGCCCAAATGACGACAATATCAACAAAATTGACCCCACTCGAGCTGTATGCGGTGTCGATGGAAACACGTACAAGAGCACATGCGATATCAATCGCATGGTCTGCAAGATCGGACGTTCGATCGCGGTGGCCTACCCCGGACCGTGTCGCGGTAAGTTAAATTTTATTTCGAACAAATTGCTTATGAGTGTTATTATGATTGTTATTGTGATTGTTATTGCAACTCTTTTCGGAGTTCAATGGGCCGCCATCGCCAGTATAAAGACTTCAGTAAATTCATGTTAACTGCAACTGCACACAATAACCGCAGCGGTATGGTATTGCAAGTGTAATCATGTCGTCTTGATTAGTATCCTGGTTTGCGCACAAATCAATCTTTTTAATTGAAACAAACTTACATACAATCTCTCTGTCTGTGTACGTTCGACATCTAGCAGACAAATGATAAAGATGATGTGCATTTGTGCATTCAGTGCAACTCATGCACGTAAGAAGATGAAACCACAATTACACTGATTGATCTGCAAATTAGATCGAATTACTATGCACACAACCAGAGGAGCTGTATAATATTTTATTACATCAATGCAATTGACTTATAAATGTGTGTGCTTGGCAACAAAGTAAGCTTAAAGAGCATGCAAGCAGAATTAGTTTTTGACTAAGAACACGTTGTAAGCATACATTGTTTCAATGGACATTGCCTTTGTCGCTTGATGGGATTGAGCATTGAGACACGGTAACTCGAAACAGATATATAGCAATTTAAGAAAGGAATGCATTTGTGTCTTTTTGGATGGTTGATTGTGGCATTGTGAGCTAATTATGTTTGGAAATTGGATACTGGTATAAATATGGAAATCTGGTACTATGATTATATTGATACTTCATCCACCCTATTGATCGTTAAAGAGAAAAGGGTTTGTTCATACATAAAACTACTGGCATACATTTTTTTGCTGCTAAACAACAATAGAAAATACCTACAACTCTTACGGGTGGAAACACAATATTGGCTGACCACATTAGATGACCGAAGACGGATAACAATTTTCAAATGACAGTTGACAGATGACATGACAATTGGCAGATAATAAATGAAAGTTGACAGATGGCAGATAAGCCCTTTTCACACTGTACAATTAGTTGGACAGACTTCGTTTGATGGAAGTTGGATGGTCTAATGTAGTTTTCTTTCACACTCATCAAGCTTGTCGTCCAACTTTGTGTCACATACCCTTCTGCTCCGTCCAACTTCTAGATTTTCAAAAATTTTTGAAAACCATCCAACAAGTTAGACAAGCGGTCGTATGAAGGGTCCACACTATCAAGCGTTGGTCGTTCAAACCTAAGTCTGTCCACTAATTGTACAGTGTGAACAGGGCTATAGCAGATGGCAAATGACAGATACCAGTCGACAGATGACAGATAGAATGATAACTGATAGAGTTGGCAGGTGACAGATGACATATAATAGATGATAGATGACAGATAACTGATGACAAATAACAAATGGTTGGTAAAAATTTCTGTCGATGTTGAAAATGTATAAATTACAAATTTAAAGCAAGTTTTAAGATGTAAAGCTCGAAGGTTCGCAAATAAATTAGTGCAAGCTTAAATAGACCAACCACATGTAGGACTGTTCCATGCATATTTTTAAAATACGAAATGAACAAAAAAAAAGAATACGAAAATAGAAATATTCTGGGATTCCCTAAACATACCGAATAGTTTCTTCCACGTATAATATAACCTCTAAGGCGTTGTTTATTGACTTATCAAAATTTTTAAGATTTCGGATTAGCCGCTTTAATATTAAAATATGCGAACGTAAGTTCAGCGGCGAGGTGGTCATTATCACATATTCTATGTGCTCGCACATCAAAGGAGCTAAAGGTAAGCCCATGGCCACTACTTCTATTTGTAGATAAAATTGTTTATTGTAACAGAAATAACCTGACGACAGACAAAACTCCAAATGTTGCATATAGTTTGCATTGATACCGGCAGTTGACATAAATTTACGAATGACAATAATCACCTCCTGTACTGGCACATTCATCAAAAGTGATTCAACATCAAAACCCACCATCACTTCATATACTACGAGTTTTAAGCCACCTAAAATTCTTTCAACTAAAACGACTGCAATACGTGTAAGATTGACCAAAAAGGAACCTTTTTTATTAGAAATGACGGTGTTAAAAGAACTAACACCAGCATACACAGCCTTTTTTCACTCAAATTACTCAAAATGCGGTGTTACACAAACCAACACCAACTTAAACGACCATTTTTGGATACATATAGATACTTCTGCTAACAATAGTTATTGAATCATTTAGTTAAAGAAGCATAGGACGGTTCTGCTCTCTTTAATTTTCATTTCCCTCTTTATTGAAATAAAAGAAATCATGTCATTTTCATTTACATTTGAGGCATCAGTTAAGCATTGCGTGTGCATTCACAGTCTCTCATAAATGACACTATACTGGCTTCTGCACACTCATAAAAGAGGAAAGACAAACGATAAGTTCAAATGTCAGCGTGCGCACTCACAAATTTCTAAATTCAAATAGTTTTGAATTATCTCTTAAAGCCTAGATTATAATTAGTAATTTCAAAAACGGATGCTAACCTAAAGCTGAAACAAATACAAAAACAGGTGGATCAGCTAATGGCCCTTTTAGACGATCAGTTCTTAGTTCAGTTAGAAAGACAGTGCATTTCGATGTCAGTCCGGTGTTGAGCTTAGAGCATTCATTTTACTTTTGAGTAGCTGAAAGGCACTTTATCAGTGGGCGCGTTCATCACAATTCAGATTTTCAGATTAACTGAAAAACTTATTCAGTATTGCGTTGAACGGTCTTCTAAATTTTTTGTCAGATTTGAATGGTATTGGGATTCACCTTTCAATTCAGCGATGAAAGATTTGATAAGAAATAAATGATTTCTTGTAGTTGGTTCAAAATAGTACTAACTATAGACCAAAGCATTTCTCTTAAATATTTGTGATTAGAAATATGCGTGTAACTACAATTTGAATAGACTTCGAGCGAAAATGTAGCAAATAATTTTCTTAAAAATTTATTTCTTTTGTAAGGGTTTTCTTTTTTGTTTTTGTAACCTTTAATTATTCGACAAATTGCCAAAAAATAAATTAGAGTTCAGTTTAATGAAAAAGTTGACTACAAAAATGTTTCCACACAAAGCTAGCCGAAAAATACCAAGTAAAGTTCAATTGTCATGTAGGTTATTTATCGCATCTGACAGCTTAATAAACTAAATCTAGATTTTCAGCCTGCTTTTCTTGACTGAAAAACTGAATCGGTAAAAACTAACAGCTGATGAGTTGTCAACTGAAAAACTTAACGTCTGGCCGAGAATAGTTAGTTAATCTGAAAATCTAACTTGCGATGAACGCGCCCAGTTTCTGTTTAAGTTTCAGTTAAACGTTTCAGTTTTTGCTCTAAGACATCAGTTTAACTGAAAACTGAACTGATAGCTCAACCGAAACTGAAACTGAAATAACGGTTTAAAAGGGTCTTATAAGGGCATTTTATTTCAGGAGCACGAACTACTTTTCTATACTTATACATTTTTGTAAATGAATAAATCGCTTTGTTTTTTTTTTTTGTTTGAAACTTAATTTTCCGTGAGATTTTGTTAACCAATTAACCTATCAAAACGAGACCATAAAAAGATGCTTGTTAACAAGATGTCATACATCTTACGACAGCATTTCCACGTCATTACTAGACCATTCCACAAAATGAAATCCAATCTGAAGAGAAAACACAAAACTACCACATGTACACGTCGAGTGACACGTAATTTTATATCAATCAACATTTAATCGTATTCTTCGGTTAATATACAAACTAATAGACTTGCTAGTTCTGGTTCTACTGAAACCCCTTAAAAGTAAACTGCTAGTTCTTTACTACTCGTATAAAGTGTTCTGTTTCTTTACACAGAGAGCAATATCAGTTCTAAGCCCTGACGAATTCAACAACAACGTTGCAGTTTGATTTCATTGCAACCTCATTACATGGTGGTTTGCATTCGTTGAGGTCTGTCAATATCGTTGTGTTTCATCTCGATTACAAAACTGAGCTAACAAAGTAATTAACATTAATGTTCGCACGTTTGTTCTGACACGAGTTCTTTCTCAAATCTGGCTATGGCTAGAGCATAGCGAATATGTCTCGAATAGGGTTTCTTTGACGTCGCGTCGCGTCATGCTACGCGTAGCTTTTCTTTGCTGTTACTATTGTCGGTCCTCGGTCGTCTGGTGCAGCACTAACTCAGTCATCAAGATGTTCATGATGGCTTGTTTTGCGGCTGTTATGGCGTCAATAGACAGATAAACCGTCGCTTCTAGGTTGCAAGTCAAGCAATTTTTGTCGTATTGTGGTTTTGGATCTTATAACAAAGCAAGAGAACATATTTTTCGTGACCCATGACACATAATTTACGCAAAGACGAACCAAAAGTAACATAATGGCGCCAAATGGTGTAAATAACCGATCGTGATGTGGTGATTATTACGGAAATGTCATGCACTAGTGTGTAGTGAGCTGAACGTTACAAAGTCTAGATGAAAATAGCCTTGCCTTGTTTTCGTTTTTGATTTCCATTTACAATTGTTCATGACGTCTTGAGGCTCAGCTCAATAAATGGGATGGGAAAGGTGTGATCTTTAGCTTCTTTCGACTAAGTGGGACACTTCAAAACAAGAGATATGAGTTGAAATTTGAGTGCAAATTCTATGGAAATGCTAAGTTTATTCTTATTTATGGGCAAATTTATCAAAAGCCAATTTGAATAAAAGTTGAGCTGATCGTACTTGACTTGAAGTATGAGTGTGAGAACTAAAGATCTGTTCAAATTTTTTTTGCAATAGCTGAGAAAAGCTCTAACGTTTTTGAAAAGCAAGCAAGGTGCGGTTTCAATCAATTAGTTGTAGAGAGGGTAAGATCAGAATGCAAGGCATGACCCAACACTTTCTCACTCATTTTTCATCCCAGATTAAATCAAGAACGATTCTATTGTTGTTTTATCGTCCGATCGGCAAAACTCTGAGTCGATTTTTTTGCAGTGGAGTTTGAAGTTTCTTTGAAGTATGGTTATATGTACCGATTGTCAACTGAACCAGTCGTCTTGATTTCAAAATTTAAAGACTGCTTCTGTCGTAACGGGTGCAACATTAACTGCTGTACGGGGCAGAATATATTATGAGGAGCCAACTTTGAGGAAACCCTTTGGCCGATTTTGAAAAGAAAATACCTACTTCGTGTGATCTAAGGCCCGTTATGAGTATGATTTGAGAAAAATTTTCAACGAGATATTGTTTAGTCCTGCTAACAAGTACCTACAAGGGTATGCCTTAAGGATCAGTATTGGGTTTCCTTTTATATGATCAATTGTCCGTTTTTTTTTTTTATTTTATCCATACCAGATATGCCTATTCCATATAATTTGTTTGAACCGAAGTGTGCTTCCCAAGTGTGAAAACCTTAAATGTGTAGGATCTATAATCAACGAAGTGAAGCAATTTTTGACGATGACAGCAAGAGATGACAGATGAGCAAGAGTAGAAAGGGATGAATCCCTAAGTTCAAGTGAAGACTCTACACCGATGTTGTGCGTCCAGTTCTCACACTGTCGATTAGCTCTCATGCAAATGGCAGAACAGTTTAATTTTTACCTATTTTGGGTGTAAGAACACAGGATATTCTGGGCAATTGCAAAGCTGATCTGATATGAAGAAAAAAATTGCCGAAATCCTTAATCCAACTGATTATCAAATATTCCAGGGCATCAAAGAAGTACCAATCTTACATAATTTATTTTAAAATATAAGAACATTTACAACGTTTTATATCCAAACGACATCTATGGTCTTGTTGCCTTGATGTCTTTCGTATAAATATTTTATAAATTTACTTTGTTAGCTATTTTGTTTAAATAAATAAATAGGTGGAGGAACACTACTACCTTTTTAGCGAACAAACAGATCTAAGGCGAAGTATACCATTACTATAGCTAAACAGTTTCGGTATGTCATTCTCTAATAATAATTAGACAAGCCTCTAGACTTGACGTTCTATCGAACGACTTCTACAGAAGATGCAAGGACGAAAGTAAATTGTAGACCATTTCACACCTCCTCTGCTCACCACATCACTGTCTCTTTTATGAAAGCTACATCTGAAATATTTCTTCTTCTACGATCCAATCGATCTTATGAACGTAGACGTTTAATGTCTCCGCTCTCTCTCTCAAAATGGTTGAGTTAATTGAGTCAATCCTTCGTAATATCACAATGGACTTATGTATATTATATTGGTAGAATATAATATACCAAAAGAATTACCAAAGTTCGTAGAGGCCTTTACATAAAAATACAACCTTGCAAAAAATAGAGTACGACCAGCTCAGTTGGTATAATCATGCTTAAAAGAGAAATCCAGAGAAATAGGAAATATTGTAAGACGTCTTCATTTGTTTGGCTTCAGATATAAAAAAATTTCAAACCGGAAGACTTACCCAGTCTTGTTGAAACTTTCCTTGTTCTAAACACGAACAACATAAATGGAATGGAAAGGCTTTTAAAATGAAGGAAAGAGATCAACAAGAAAATGTTGCGATTTCTGATGGAAAACTCAAAACATGAGAATGTGTTTCGGGCAAAAGTAGATTTTCTTGGCCAGTCCATTTCTTCTTTCGGAAAAATCACTGATACTTTTTTTTGCGTCACTGAAGATAAAAAACACAACTAAATTTAATAGAAAAGATGGCAAAGAGCCACAAAACCATCGTAATAAATCAATTTTGGGTAACTTAAGAAAACATAATTCCCCTTCGGAATTACGTAGGCAGTCCAGATTGCTACTATACGAAGATTAAAACTGCCAAGCAAAAGTTTGACGCCACTCTCATTTTCAGAAAGAAAAACAAACGAGCATCGTGATCTTCCATTCAGCTCCTAAGAGGTTTTTCACTGGTGATGGCATGACTTCGTTTTCTATGAGTTTTAGGTTTTTCTGGAAAAACCTGAACGTACGTGTGATTTGTATTTTCAATAACTTCAGTCGGCTCTCCCACTCCACTTAAAGAGAAACAAATAACAACCCCGGACCATGAGAGAACCGCGTTCATGCTTGAAGTTGGGAACCATACACTCAGGTAGCATCTTCTGTGCAGTGCTCCTGCAACGAAAACAGGGGCCTGAAACCCGAAACTACAAGTACTTGCAATACAAGTGAATTATGATAAGTGTAAAAAACTTCTTTAACACAAAACTACAACTCTGGGGTGCCAGCACGTAACTTGTTACAATCGAGGATTGTCGATGTAATCGAACGTTCGCAGCACCTATTTTGAATCAATCGAGTTTTCTCGATTGTATCGTCTTTTTTGGCAGCACACAAACTTGAAAACGACGCTTGAAACAAAAGTTTTCACTCGACAGAAAATAGTTGTCGTCCGTCGATCTAGGCAGTGTTTTTTTTTTGTTAGAAATGGAAAAAAACTAGCAGTATGTCAATTATTATAAAACAAATTGAATTATTAACCACATTAATGTGTAATCACCACGACTAAGCAAAGGGAATTATCAAAAAAAGGTCTCAAAATAGGAATGTGAGTGCCATGAACACAGCCTACTATTCCCGGTAACTTGGATTAAATATAATAATCACCCCGATTATGGAATCCGATAAAAGGACTGCGGAAGCTATCCGCACGAGTTTTGACATTTTTGCTATTATCGAATCCGCATTGAATCCGGCGGTGTGAAAGTGAAAGATTGTCGATAACACAGGTTAAAAAATGCGTATTACCGAATCCGTTGTTCATCCGCACTCCATACAACTTTTGGCGTTTCTCATCCGCACCAAAATTGTTGCGGATATTTAAAAGTGAATGTAAATTCTTGTTGGTACTATGTTACTTGTTCCTTTGTGTAGATTTTTTTTTCAGTGTTTTGCAACGCTAATCGAAAAATTCGAATAAAAGTTGTGGATTTAAGAATTTTGCTTTGACTTTTTACAATAGGCACACCATCAACCCCTGAAAGAATCGAATTAATATGCAACTCAATTTCGATCTGAAATAATAGTATGTAGTCAAAAAGTGTAATACAACGTTCAAACACGATCGTGACGAATCAAAACGAAAAGCAGACCAAACACCAAAACATTGCTGGTTTATATGAATGAATTATGTAATTCTTTTTATTAAACTTTTTCTTTTCAATCCAGTTAATTTCACACACGCAGTATTAGGCAGCTCAAAAAGATGTGAAGACTGAGACTTATACCTCGGCTTCGTCCTCCGGTACCATACATCGGATTTCCTTCCAATTTCATTTCTATTAAAAGAACGCTGCGGAATCCATTTGAAATTTATTTTATTAGATTTAGGCAAGTTCTCATTTCTTATTCCTTTTGATGAAGAATGCCACTTGAATAAAGTCAAATGAAGCCATTTGACAGGAGGTATAGGATAAGGTAAAGTGGTGTCGCGGATCGACATTGCAGTTCATCCGCCGTATTCAATAATTGTGTTCAATGCGGATGCGGATGCCTTGCGGATCGGATGAGATCCACGGGAATAGACTATTGCGGATTCCATAATCGACATGAATATACTCCTTGCTTTCTTGACTTGATATTTTGAACTATCGAACATTATCCACTGAGAACAAAATTTATTTTCTAAAACAAGCAACGTATTTTGGAAGAACTTTGACACTGTTTATGTTATCTTGGAAACTTCCACTGGCTAGGAGATTCAAAGTGTCGCAAAGCTGGAGAACTGGTGTAACCGATGTACTTCTAACGTTGTTTGGGAAATTTAAGTAGCCTAGTACCATCAGGAAACATTCATTAATCAATCTGAACTGCTGGACAAAACTAAAAAACAAATGGTTTTGTTTCGAGTCTAATTTTTTTCTTTGTTCTTATATATGAACACTTATCTACTCTTTGTCACGCAATTCTAATGGATTACTTTTATCTCTAAGGCATATTCTTTTGATTTTTACGTTAAATACTTCTTCATCGTCACTCTCTGAATCCAAAAATATAATTTCTAAAAGGAATTCAACTTATCTCCATCGAACTTTATTTTGAAGACAACCAATTTGACGTTTCACTTTGTAGTTCTGAATGGCATTTTTAAGTTGATATCAAAATGAAATTTGTTTCAAAATACATACGTGCTGTCAAAAATAATTTGTTTCGAGTTGGGCCACGATCGACAATCCTCGATTGTATCAAGTTACGTGCTGGCACCCCTGATGTTTTTCCACAAGGGTATTGCACATAATCCTATAAGTGGCTTTTGACTTTTAGCTTTGTGCTACAGTTGTAATACCCCAACAATATTGTGTTAAAATTAAAGTTATGAGTATTTTAGCGTCTGTTGTTCCATGCCAGGTTTTATACCTGTGCGGCATCGGTAGCTGCGCGGCGCGCTATTGTATTTTTCGACCCCTAATAAATTCCTTTATATACGTGCCTGTTCCGGTCTTGTTATTTATATTCCAGGCATGGTATTCTCAAACTTATCTGCAATGAGTACTAAACGACCAAATTCGTCTACGTTTCTCAAACCGTTTTTCTGAGACTTGTCACATTTGAAGTCCGTGTGCACGATAACTCAAAATCTACTGGACCAATCACTTTAAAATTGTGCAGTGTGCACAGTACTTCTTTACATAATTCCACCAGGCAATTCCAAAGCTTTTTTGTATATTTTATTTTACCTCATTTTTTAATAACAGATTAGCCGATTTTTTTTTTAAGCGAAATTCGGGTTTTTGACTTCCAAGTGCTACGAAAAAAGGCTCCCTTCATTACCTCGAGAAACATCTCCTTTAACGAATGCATTTTGATTTTTTTTTTTTTTCAGATGATTCTGTAGCGAGTTATGGTGCCAAAACAACTTTTTTTCGAGGCACCCCGGGAGCTTAATTTTGAATCGCTCAATTTTGAATATTTTGCAATGCAAATTTAGGAGAATGTTGTTCAAATGTTAATTTGTTTTATGTAAATTTTTCAATAAACGAACACCACCCGTTACGCAAAAAAAAAATTAAAAACATGCCTTTTTTCGGCTGAATCAACTTTCACCCTCCCCCCCCCCCCCCCCTCTTTAAACTTGGATCCAGCAATCCATACAACTTTGCTGAAGTCTTATTTTAACCAGTTTATATGCTTTCTGGACCCTTGTGGTCGAAGAACCGCCAAAAGCAGTCGCAAATGATAGAGAGTATCCTGAAACGTAATCGGGACTTCGGAACGTATCGACGTATTTTTAGTTCTTTACGAGTATCGTTATTGGTAAATCAAGCCTTGTTTTTCAACTACTTCCTTTGATTATTGTCACTATTAGAAGATCTTGCTGTTTACTTGTAGACCAAGGGATCCTGACAGTGGTTCATCGTTAAGAAGTCGGCTTGAGCGTTTTGTTTAATAATCGCACGCTGAACGTAACCTTATGATATCTTCAACAGCGAAGCACCTGTTCTTTACGATTTTGCTTCCTTTATGATGGCAGAACGTTTTTCAACTGTGGTTTCCGCAACGTTTCCCATTTCGAACATGCTTCTTGGTGAACAGATTTCTTCAGCTCTTAAATAAATTCTAATGACTTTAATATTAAAACTTTGCAATCCATGTCCTCCGTGGGCAGAATCTAGTAGTCTTAGTCTAATGAAATGAGTTTTATTTGTTCATAAAAGTAAATGTGTCATGGTTCAAATAATGTTAATGAAAAAAATTTAAAAAATCCCTACATATCTTGATATATCAAGGCGATGATAATTATTATTGCCTTGCACAGCACACTGTAAGGCAAGTTCCCCTATATTTACTTTATCTACATATATTTCAGTTCGACAATTAAATTGTAATTATATCTAACGTAAAAGCACAAGAACCAGTCCTTGGCAATTGAATGGGCGGGCTTGTGGTAGACAAATAGGGCAATTATTCAAGCCAACACGAAAGTAAAAATAATTCTAACTGAAATCACGCGCCTGTTCAAGTATGTTATTGTTGTTGACTGTTGTCAGGAGAAATCTTGTTGGTGGAATGGTTTCGAGATTTGATTTGAGATGTTGTTAGATTTGCATGACGATTGAAATGATCGTCTATTGTGCTGTGCATATCACATTGATACCGTTCGTCTGCTCATTGAAGACCATGAGTCGAAATCAAGACAAAATATATAATGGGGTGTGCATAATTATGGATGACATTCGCGTTGGAAGACTGTCTCTTTCTGCAATTAAAAACATGACAACCGGAATTGCACCGATTAGAAAATCACTCAGTCAGTTGATCAAATGAGTTTTTGTGATGTGCGAGTATACAAAAGGTTTTAATGAATTTTTTTCGTTTTAATTGGCATTATGTATTATCAAAATGTATACTTACTTACAAACTTAAGGTGGCGCTACAGTCCGGGTCGAACTAGGGCCTCAAACAACATGCTTCTCCAGCCTAGCTAGCTGCCTCCAGTTTTGCACGCCAAGTTGGTTGAGGTCCTCTCCTTCTTGCGTGCGCCACCTGAGTCGCGGTCATCCTCTATTGCGCCGTCCCTCAGGATTGGTTTCGAAGACTTTCCGGGCCGGAGCATTCGTGACCATTCACTCTACATGACCCAGCCATCTAAGCCGCTGGACCTTTACTCGTTTGACAAGGTCAGTGTCGCTAAACAGCCCGTACAGTTCGTCGTTAAATCTTCTTCTCCACTCTCCATCTATGCAGACGGGACCAAAAATCACCCGAAGAATTTTTCTCTCGAAGCATCCTAAAGCGTTATCGTCTACCTTTGACTCTTGTATTGACGTGGGAGTTTTGCACTATTCTTTCAAAACCGATGTTGAAGAAGTCGCATGACAGTGCATCACCTTGCCTAAAACTTTTATTAACATCTAATGTATCGGTGAGATCTTTTCCGACCCTGATGGAGTAGCGTGCGTTCTCCATCGTCATCCTACACAATCGGACAAGTTTGGTGGGTATGCCAAAACTGTACATGGCTCTATATAACTCCTCTCTATAGATGCTGTCATACGCGACCTTAAAATCGACGAAAAGATGGTAGGTATCGATTTGAAGCTCCTGGGTTTTTTCCAAGATCTGCCGTAGTGTGAAGATTTGGTCTATGGTGGACTTTCTTGGTCTAAAGCCGCACTGGTAAGGACTTATCAGGTCGTTGACGAATGGCTTCAGACGCTCACACAATACGGCAGAGAGGATCTTGTACGCGATGTAAAGGAGACGGATACCTCTGTAGTTGGCGCAGTTCAGAGGGTCTCCTTTCTTGAGGACCGGGGAAACATTGCTGAGGTTCCATTCATCGGGCATGCTTTCTTCCTTCCCACCATATTTTGCAAGCTGGTGCATACTCCTGACCAGGTCATCGCCTCCTGCTTTAAACAATTTAGCGGTGAGGCTATCAGCTCCAGCAGCTTTGTTGGACTTTAGCTTGGATACTGCTGTCTTCATTTCGTTCATGTGGGGTTGGCGGAATTGTTGGTCTACGTCGCCTTAATCGAATGGTTCTATCTCTCTAACATCGAAATTTGGTTAATTATCGCCGTTGTAGAGCTTGGAGAAGTGGTATTTCCATATCCTCAGCATCGACTGCGGTTCCACCACGATGTTCCCTTGGACGTCTTTGCAGGCTTTGGCTTGGGGCTTATAGCCCAACTTTTCCTTTGATAAAAGTTAAATTCTGTTATGTACTTGTTTTTACTATCCAATTTCCAATTTCATTGAGTATTTACTTCACGATTCCTATTTTTGAATGATCGTTTAGAGTACTAATGATTAACGATTCTCGTTTTATACAGGAGGTAGGAAGCAGTGCTCGTAGTTCTATATAAAAACTTATTCCATAAAATTATATAGAACAGAACAGCTGTTAATGTGAGTGTACTTCCAACCTTTTTACCGTGATTCCATAAATCAGACCAAATAAAAATTATGTTTCCGTTTGAGAGATGCACTCTATATTATTATCAAGATGCAGATTGCATCAATATTCCCCCTGCAATTAATACCATTCGGTCAGTTGTAATTAATCAAAGAGCAGGGCATAAATACACGATCCGTGGTAGCACTTTAGTTTATTGCCGGTCATAAACTGATATCCTATTACTGCCACCACGCATTAATTCAGCATTAATAATCGCGCGCACAAGTACACATACTCTTTGGGTGCACTTTACTTTACAGTGGGAAAAAAAAACTAAAACAAGAAAAGTTACTGCCTGGGCAAATGTAAATACTCCAGACGAAACGTACTTATTACGAATGCAGAAGTCTGTACAAATCGATAAATTTTAATAGACACTCGTATGTATGGATAGATCGTGCACATGGACGCGGTCAAACTACCTATTTTGCCAAGCTGCGATAGCCTGTTACGGATCATCGTTGATCTTAAGAAATGTGTTCCTCAGGCAGAGTCTCGCGTAGTTGATCATTGTGCAAACGAAATGAATGATATATTTGAATGGTAATTTTGGTGCAATTAATCCTCGAGCCAACTGAGGCTATGCGCTAACCGATCATTACTATATCCGATGAATTCGAAATTAGGAAACACAGGATGCAGACGAGGTGTAATGAGATATGAAATTATGCCCCCTCCTGTGCTGTGTGTCGGAGAACTATTGCCAATTTGCAATTTAATGGTGAACCATTGTCTGACTTGATTTGAATGGAGGAGTTACATTCAAATTGAAGTTGTCTAGGTTTTTTTTATTCTCCGTTCCAGTTGGCGTTTAAAAGGGAAGGGAAAACCAAGGTTCCTTGGTTGTGGTACCCGTGGAGGGATGATTAGCAGTCTGCCTGTTAACCGGTTCGCGATTTGAATCCCAACAGAAAACAATGTTTTTCTACGGGTATCGCCTTTTGCGAGGATTTGGCAAATTTCTCGATAGAAACTTCACTGTCATGAAAAGCACTTTCTCGATTAGCCGTTCGGAGTCAGCAGAAAAAATAAGCCCCCTCTATTCCCTCACAAGGTAATGATTGTTAGGACCTTTCGCTCTATTGCGCCACCCTATTTACTTTTTATTTATTTATGAAAAGGGCAATCCGAATCCTCGAATAGGGTGCCCCTTATTTATGAGGTTTTTTTTAAACTTCTACTTTGATAGAATCATATACATCTGATATTTGAAGAAAATGTTAAACTGTCAGAAACCGGACTGATCACGGAAAAATGTACAAACACATTTTTCAAAACGACTTCGGCTTAACTAAAGTTAAATTTGGTAAACATGTAGGATTAGATTAGATAAGATCCGGGCACTGCGGTGTCTGAATGAAACATATTGTGCCAGCCCATGTGAGGTTTCAGGACAGTTCTCCTGCTCCTGAATTTAACCAGAAGTTCACAATCTTCTTAAGGTGAATGAGTTTGAGTTTACCTAGGGGGATAATCTCATAGTCAAGTGTTTGCTTTCTAAGGTGGAAAAGTGCTGGACGTTCTGTAATAATGTGCAGAGATATTTCTTTATTTTCGAGGCTTAGTCAACAGATAAGGTTCGCTACCAGGTTCATTTGGTGAAGATGTTTCTTTAAAGAACGGTGACCGGTTAGTAGTCCTGTGCAAATTTTTAGGGTGTTCCTATTGAGGTTCAGTAGAAATTTTGATGTTTTTTTAGTATATTCCGGCAAAAAGAGTTTTGAACAGATTTGACCAGATGAGTTACTCCAAGCTTTATTTGAATCCTATAGTAGGTTGTTCTTGGCAGAATGTTTGAAGGTGTTTTTTTTACACCGCAGAAGGGTTCAGGACCGACGAATGGCTTAGATGCGCCGTCTTTGGCTAAGCCTTATCGTTACCATCATAGCCTTTGTGTGCTGTGATCCAGTGAAGGATTACAGTGTTTTTCCTTGCTAGTTCAGAGAGTGACATGACTGTCTCTTGGACTAGTTTGGATCTTATAACAGGTGAGCTTAACGCTTTTCGTGCAGCTTAGCTGTCTGAGAAGATGAATATTGTTTTGTTTTTCCTGTTCGATGAACATATTATTCTCGAACATTCGTTAATGGCAAAGACTTCAGCTTGGAAAATGGACGAGTGATTACCCAGACTTACTGAGAAATTCGTTCTGGGACAGTCGCTGAAAATGCCGGAACCTGTACCAGTTTCGAGCCGTCCGTATTCCAGTCCATTTCTTGCCTTGAAGGATGAGGCTTTGTGTTCTCCCAGTCTTCCCTTGGGGGGATGACAATGGAGAAGTTGAGTTTAAAGTTGTACATCGGAACAATACCATCCAATAGGTACTGAAGGTATTAAGTTTTTATAGACTTTAAATTATCGACAACCTTTCGGGTTTGGATGTGATTTTATGTGTCCTTGATTGAAAAGACGGTGTGTCGCCAGTCTTGCTTCCATTTTTATGAAAAGGTGGATTGGAGGTAGTCCTGTAATGACGTTTAGAGCATCCCGTAATGCATGTTGTTGCCAGTCTTTGAATTTTTTCTAGTTTTTTGATTGGCGTTACTTCTTTCGTTTTTGTCTACCATACAACCACCAGGGCCTGACGGAATCATCCCTGCGGAGCTGCAGCAGGTTTCAGACATCATCATCTATAACATAGAGATGATCATGAAAGGATGTATCAGCTATATATTATATTATGAACTTATTTTTCCCGCATATATTCCCAAGGCCTGGAGAGAAGCTAGGGTCGTCTTTATACCTAAAGCCGGCAAAAGCTCCCATGTAAATCCAAAAGATTTAAGACCTATTAGTCTATCATCCTTCCTCCTTAAAACACTGGAAAGAATGATTGACATACACTTAAGACAAGAAATTAAACCTAATCTGATCTCAACGGCGCAACATGCCTATACAAAAGGTAAATCAGTGGAAACTGCACTCCACTCTCTAGTTTGCACCATTGAAAAATCCCTGCACTACAAAGAATACTCTCTCGTCGCATTCCTAGACATAGAGGGTGCATTTAATAATCTTAAAAATTCAGCAATCACTAATGCTCTTGATGGGCTGCTCATAGAGGAACACATCAAAAACATGATAACAACAATGCACAGCAGCAGAATCATTAGTTCCGAAATGGGGAACTACAAAACAAGCAGAATGGCCAATAGAGGAACCCCGCAGGGAGGAATTTTATCTCCCCTACTGTGGTACCTGGTCGTTAACAAATTGTAAATCGACTTAGAGGACGAAGGTTTCAAAACTATAGCCTATGCCGATGATGTAGCAATTGCCGTTTCAGGCAAGCACCCACAAACCCTAGCTGAGCTGCTACAAACAGCACTTAACAAGCTTAACAATTGGGCTGCAGATTGTGGTCTGAACATCAATCCACACAAAACGGAATTAGTTCATTTTACGAGGAAATACAAATTCCGGACTTCAGACCCCCAACTATCAAAAGGCTAACCTTGACACTGTCAAATCAGGCTAAATATCTAGGTCTCATTTTTGACAAAAAACTGACCTGGAAAACCATTATTGAGGAAAGAGTAAATAAAGCCAACGTGGCACTCTTCTCCTGTAAAAAAGCCATTGGCGGGAATGAGGTTTCTCCCCCCCCCCCCCGAATCACTCATTGGATGTTTACCTCGGTAACTAGACCGATACTCACATACGGGGTGATACTCTGGTGGACCGCACTAGACAAGATGATTAACTACAACAAGCTGGCCATCGATCAAAGAACGGCTAATCTGTGTATTAGTGGCGCACTGAGGACAACCCCATCGGACGCCCTCAATGTACTACTAGATCTCACACCCCTAGATATCTTCAGCAAACAAGTCGCAGCCACTCGACTCAGAGCTACATCACAGTGGACCAATAATCAAATCGGCCAGACTACCATTCTAGATAACTTTAGATTCTTACCGAATCGATCCGACTACACCACCCCCAAGTTGGTGTTTGACAATAATTTCCAAGTAACCATACCTTCAAGAGAAGCTTGGGAAAATGGCGCTCTTTTGGAAAATGAAGCAATATACTTCTACACCAATGGTTCAAAAACCAGCGAAGGTGTGGGAAGTGGAATCTACTCAGAAAAACTGAATCTCAGTCTTTTCTTCCGCCTACCCGATCATTGTAGTGTGTTCCAAGCGGAAATTCTGGTGATTAAGGAGGTGCTGTCTTGGCTCAAAGAAAACGTCATATCCTACACTGATATTCGAATCTTCTCAGACAGCCAAGCTGCCCTTAAATCTCTTGCCCCTGTCTCTACAAAATCCATCACGGTCAAAAACTGTCAGATGTCTCTGAGGGAGATGTCAAATCAGTTTAACATTCACCTTTCATGGGTGCCAGGGCACAGGGACATACTAGGCAACTGTATGGCAGACGAGCTAGCCAAAAAAGGCACTACCACTTCCCTACGCTCAGAATGGAACAACATTGGTGTCCCTATCGCCACATGTAAACTCCTACTTAGACAAGATGCTTCAAGGATAACAAACACTAGATGGACTGAGAGTAACAACTGCCTTGCAACCAAAAAAGTTTGGCCGTGTGTAGACTCAAAACGCTCGAAGAGTTTGTTGGCCCTGAACCGTCTGTGTCTAGGTTCTACCATAGGTGTTCTTACGGGACACTGTCTAATAGGGAGACACGCCAAAAGACTTGGTGTGTTTTCCAATGATTTCTGCAGACGCTTCATGGACGAGGAGGAGGAAGAAACCGTTCAACACCTTCTTTGCTCATGCCCTGCACTACTTCATAGGAGGAAAACTCATCTCGGTGAATTCTTCTTCGATGATACTAGCGACCTAGCTTACATAGACCCTAAAAGTCTTTCAAAATACATTAAAAGTTCCACGTGGTTCGACTAACAGGTGCGATTAACTGGCTAGTCCCGTAATGGAAGATAAATGGCTGATCAACTCGTTAATCTTTCATCGGGTTTCTGAGATCAGTAGGTGATTAACTTGCTGATCTCTGTGGTATCACAATGGGCCCTTGCGGCCTTAGTGTCTCAGGCAATGTACTCATTGACTGACAGCCACTTCCACCTTACCTAACCTAACCTACCATACAACGGCTGCGTACGTTATTGTTGGTCTGATTACCAGCGTATATAGGTCGTACATCATTTTAGGTTTAAGACCCCAGTTTTTCCCGCATACGCTTCGACAAAGTCCATAGGGACTTGGTTGCTCTGCTGGAAATTACTTACTTTTTCCATGATAAAATTAATATTGTCTGCGTAGGCAGTTCTGAAATTTGAGTTTTGAATAGTTTTTTCAAGTATTATGACAAAATTTCATGGAGGCTTACCGCCTTTTCGAAAGCTTTTTCCAACTTCAAAGGTCTCGATGAGTTCTTTTCCGACCATGACGGAGTAGCTTAAACTATTCAAAGATATGCTACATGGTCGATTTTTACAGGGATACCAAAACTAGATATGGTTCTCTCAAATGCTCGGGCCAAAAACCAATTGATGGTTAACTACAACTGGTTTTGCGCACAGTGGGGCCGAATCACTGCACACGTTATCGAGCAATACATACGTGACTGAATTATGTGAGCTTGGTATTGCCATGATGACATTCTGTCATCAGTAATCGAGCAAAATTTGATTCGATAGATGGACAGTCGACTGGTGATGGAGTCAAAGAGACACACAACCACAGCCAAAGAATCATTCATCATCAATCTGAACTCAGATCTCTTTGCTATTTTATTGCCAATTCACGACTTTAAATAGTTTCGATTGATTGAAAAAAAAAGGATACAGCCACGAACTAACGTCATTCGACAGCCCGGAAATGGCCCGATTAAATGACTGTGCTGTCCCAATCAATAAGCACCCCGTAAAGATGATAATTGGTCTTATATACGTATTTTCCAACATTATGAATTTATTTTTCCCGCTCAATTCGAGAACCCTGCGTCAAAGTACGTTCGTATTTCAGACGCTTCAATTAATTGTAACTGATTCCAACGACAATAACATGGTGGTGGATGACAAGACAACATTTAGACAAGCCCATGTGCGTGCGTTTCAAGCCCTTGGTTCTGGTTGGAATTGCCATGCGCACCACCATTTCTACCATCGTCATCATCATAATATATTGTTGTCTGTCGCATTTTGCGGCTGTAAGATCACCGCTCTCTAGACGATATGTTGTTATCCGTCCGCGTCGTGAACACCAGGAATTCAACATAAATTCTGCGGCGATAAAGATTCAACCCATCATCGCGATCGTCATCGTCGTGTCATCCTCACAGCTACTACAGCACTCACATCTCACAAACAGAAGCCCCTTCGACGCGGAGTGGCACAGAAGCAGGGTATCAAAGTGTCTGCCTGGTGCAGATCCCGATCGACACACAAACAAAGCCAAGGAATCCCGAAAAAGGAGAAACAAACTTTGTTTATGTTGCCAAGTGATTTGCGTGGCGGACAATTTATTCATTCAGAATTATTGCGCGCCCACTTTTTGCCACTTTTGCTTAGTGTGTGTGTGCCTTTGTTTTATTTTGCATTCTCACTCATGGTTGCGGCGGCTGTTTCCCGGTGCGTCTCTCCTCATTTTCGTCCGATATTCATTTCGCTTGTCTCTCTGGGGTTTCGTTGCCTCCTGGGGGAGTGAGTGAATGATTCCCTTTTTCTTGTCGTTGCCACAGACGGAAGAATAACAATGTATGTATATCCCAGTCGGAGCTACAAGCTACTGTTCAGTGGCTTAATATCGATCCGATCTCTGTGCCGGATGCCTCGGCATCTATGTGCGTATCTGCTATTGCCGATCTTAGCTCTTACCCTGTTATGAGTGGCTCGCACTGCTGCCATTATCTTCATTTTCTTGGCCCCTGCGCGCCCTGTCACAGTTGGTATGAAAATACTTTATTGTTGTGTCTGGCAATGGCAAACTGCTGCGCATTTGCAATGCCGTGTTTGGTGGTGGCATGGCTGCCATAGAAACGAGGATTCATGCGCAGAGCAAGTTCTCGAGGCCAGGTCGAATAAAATCGAGTCAGCCCTAACAATGTTGCAATTCGCACATTGCTTATCGAATGAGATTTGCATAATTAATTTCTTTTTTTTTTGTCTGACGAAAATGTTTACATTTTTTTGTGGTTGTGTGAGTCAGTACCAGACATTCTTTTTCTGCGATCGAAAAAATAAGTTGATGTTCATATTTGATTTCGATAGTTTGATAGAAATGATGAATTCATTCGTCTGTCTGAAGTCTGGAATCTATTGTCTTCCTTTTATCAGTAGGTAGTGCTTTTTTATGCTGATTGGGGATAGGCATGATGTGGTTAGGGTTGAGAAACTTTTGCTTATCATTCGAAAACCTTTTATTTCGTAGTAATGTAAATTCGTCTCTGGTACCTCTACATGAGAAAAGGAAACCACAACTGAATGGATACGTTTGACCTTTTTTTTGTGAAGACAACTCACGCTTGATAAAGGTAGCCACACGTCAATGTGATAGTTTGAAGTTCGACTCCCGATTCATCAACTTGCCAGTTTAGGACCTAAATAAGCTGGAAAAAGCTTCACATAGAGATTTCATTGTACCCTTATCAGTTTGAGCTCAAGGAATGTTCGTTCCTTCGAAAATGTCCGCGCGACTGTCCAGGCTGCTTAAAACCCTTGTATTTGTATTTGTATTTGTATTTGTATTTGTATCATATTAAATATTACAACGACACAGCAAGATTCAATCTTTTAGAGCATCTAAATTTAAAAACCAAGTATTTTTATATAACAATACGATTAAATAATAATAATAATAACAAAAAGAAATAAAATAAAAATTATATATATATATGAAAAAAAAGAAATAGAGAACAGAAAAAAAAAGCATAAAGGTATAGCAAAAATTATCTATAAAATTAAAGAAGAATTAATTACAAATTATCAATTACATTTTGATTCAATGTCAACAAATAATTAAATAATTCCTTCTTAAAAATGGTTGGTGAGGTAGTCCTTTGAAGTGCAAATGGAAGGCTATTCCACAATCGAACAATTTTTACAAATAAAGATCTTTCGGCAATGGTATATGTAAAGCGCGGAAAAATCAATCGTAGCCCTCTTTGAGACTGTGCAAATCGAAGCATCTCACCTAAATACTCAGGACTTCTATTTTGAATTATATTGTTTAACAAAATAACGTTACGGAACAGTAAATATTTATCAAAATTAATTCCTAACAACGAAGTATGTAAATTTGACACACTTTCGTGTCTAGGAATACAGTGTATGAAACGTAGACAATCATTAAACGCAACATGAAGTTTACGTTTGCACTCATAGTCAAGAGAAGGGTATACATTGCCCTTGTTAAGGGACCAGTACGAATATCGAATAAGATCCTTCGAATCAACACCCGTAAGTAACCTTGAGGAGAAGGTGCAAATGGATTCGTTTCCAGATGACAGTTGAGCCATCAACTTGCACTTGCTATCTGAGATCGTCAAGAAAATCACATGAATCAATATTGAACCTGACTAAGAGTTCGAAGTAACGATTGCCAACTAATGCGATTGTACGCTTTTTGTATATTAAAACAGAAATAGATATTTCCCGGGATGGTATTGATGGAAAGCTTAAAATGTATAACGAAATAAATTTAGAGCACTCATATTAATATTCTTAAGGAGCTTCAAATCTGGTTTAAGAAAGAATATGTCACGAAAAATCACATTTTCAGCCTTTCAAATTATGAGAGGGTTTTACCTACGTAGACACTAAAAGCTCTGTTTTTTTTGAAGGCCTCCGATCAGCTTTTGACTGAATATTGGAACGAACATTTAGAAAAATAGGAGAGGATTTAAGAGGAGACAACGATGGTTTCAAATTTTTTGAATCGTAACGCAGAGTCTGGCAAAGCATTCCACATTCGGGTGGTCCGACTAAAATATGAATCCCAACTCCGAAGATGGGTTCAAGATAAAATTGATGAGCATTCTTAGCGAGGCCGGTGCGATAAAAAAGAGTGAGACAAGTAAGGTTTCGACGATGTTCAAGAGAATCAGTCGATTCTTCGATTGAACTATCGCCTATCAATCTCACCGCTCTGTTATGTACCTTGTCAAGAAGGCACAAAAATGTGTGAGGAGCACCTGACCAAATATGGGAGTTATACTCCAGTTTTGGGCGGATACAGGCCTTACAAATTGCAGCAAAATTTTTTGCATGGTATTAAAAAACCTAAGCATTTTGCGACTTCAAATATGTGGTCATTCCAACTAACAATTTTTCGGTTTCTTTGATTTAATTTTAAATTTAATTTTTTTATCAGGCTATTAACTTACAAACTAAGAAACTTAATAGCTAAGACTTTAACTAACTGTTGGAGGGCTTAGGAGACGAAGTTTTAGGTAGGGAGTACTCGTATTGAAGTCTAAACAAGAAGAGTGAGAATTGACATTCCTCAGCATTCGGGAGATGGGTTCATTGGAGCCGTAAGAGGTTCGATTGGTGGGAAGATAGAAGAGACGGGGATTCCGAGTGTTACGAGGGTTAGTATTTAGAAAAATGGATTCGTTAGGGGGTGGACAGTCAGTGGTACCTGTAAAAATTCAGTGAATGAAGAGAATGTCAAATATTTCTCTTAGATCTTTCAGCATATTTAGATTGAGTTTGATTTGGTCTTGACAAGGAGGTAATATCAATTCTGGCAATGTGCACTTTTTGAAAAGGCGACCAGACTTGACAGGCGTATTCAAGAAGCGGACGAACAAATAAATGTAAGGTGATCGGGTTAGGTAGGGGTCAGCTAATTCTTTGGACCATCGCTTCAGGAAGCAAAGTGCTGAATATACCTTAAGGATTATATCGTCGATATGCTTGAGGAAATTCAGCTCACGGTCGCAAATAATCCCAAGGTCCCGGATCACCTCAACGGTGGAAATGATTTGACCGTTTAGAAGATAGAGACGAGGTAGATTTGATGCGTTTACGTGAGAAGGTTATTGATTGGCACTTGGAAACATTTAGCTACAGGCAGTTTTTGGAGCACCATATTGAAAAACTGTCGAGATCCTGTTGGAGGTGGGAAGAGTCTTCAGAAGAGGAAATGACTGTGAACGGTTTTCTAAATAAGAATAAGAAATCCATTTCAACAGAATGGGTTCAAAGTCGAGGGTGGAAAGTTTAAAAAGAATAAGTTTGTGGGAGATTTTATCGAAAGCTTTACTAAAGTCAGTTGAAATTACATCGACCTCCTTTCCATTCTCCAAGGCTAAGAGGGAAAAAGAGACAAGGTCAATGAGGTTTGTTGTTGTTGACCTGCCTTTGAGGAACCCGTGTTGTCTAGGGGAGATGAGAGATTTGCAGCGAAAACTTCAGTTTTCATACAATATGCTTTCGAAAATTTTGGGTACTATATGCGATAGTTTAGCGATGGGACGATAATTTTTCATGTCGCACTTAGGACCTTTTTTGTGTATAGACGTTATAAATACCGTTTTCCAAGCTTGGGGCAAAACTCCTAGGTATATGGACAAGTTAAAGATTTTTGAGAGGAGAAGGGAAAGAGTGAAGGAGCATTTCTGAAGAAATATGGCAGGTATACCATCGCCATCGGGGCCGGGAATATACTCATCACTTAGATGATTTAACTTTTCTTGAATGAGATAGGACATAGGAGTCACAGAAACGTGGAAGGAATGGATCAAAGGAAAAATTGGGTTAAAACGAAAAATAAGCTGATTCAGGAACAAAAGAATCATCCGTGAAAGACTGTTTGAAGTAACTTGCGAAATAGTTTGTTACTATGCCAAGAGTTTTTTGGTCAGCCTTTCTTGGTCCTCCTTCGCGATCTTATCGGAACGTTGCGTTGTATGACATCGCCTTTTTAACGGAGTTTTCTGAATCTCTCCTTTTAAAATGACAATACTAACAGAGCCGGTCGTGTTCTATTCGCTACTAGATAGTACTTTTGACGGAACTATAAGTTGCTTATCGAAACAGGATTTTAAACCCATTTTTTGGAATCCTACTAGGATGATTTAGATGAAAACCGTAGAGCTGAAAGCAGTTTGCGGGTGAACAAATTTTTTATATAAGGAAATCTGTGCTTAGCCACGTATAAAGTCTTCAACAAGTCAATTATTACAAGGATCATATATTTGATATCATCTACGCTAGAAAAAAACTGCTAGCCTCGCTTGTTTTTGCAACTGACATCTGACCTCAAACATCTCTAAATTCCCATAAAACTGAGCTTTCATTTAATACTAAACTCATTAAAGTAGGTACAGCCCTAAGATTTCTAAGTACTAACAGGAGACACTCTATGTAATTTTGGTTAAGCTTTGCTATAGGAAGACACAGACCGTGATTCATTACATTATCACATCCTTTCTCTAGAATTAACACAAAAATGGTTCCAAACAAAAATAAAGAAGAGAAGAACAAACAAGCAGGTGGCTTAATGAGAAAAACAACACGAACAAGGTTTTTTTTATTTTATAATTCCCATTTTCATGTCCACACATAATTATTGTAAAATCGGTTCTAACAACCAACCAACAAACCAATCTTTTTCACAAATAATTGTTGTTTCATAAGCTCCTCCTTGAACTTGGCCATCATCCACATACAAAAAAAAACCAACCTACAATCGCATTTCCAAAAGTAATAAATGTTTCTGGAGCTCATTAAAAAAAGTGTTCCACCAGATGTCTGTGGCAACAGGAGCAGCAGCAGCAGCATTTCGAGAATTTACATTTTTTTTTCATCTCTTGCCTCCATCCTCAAGAGATCATATATTTTATTTCATTTGCAGTTTATTTGCTGCTTCCTCGATACACCTTTAATCAAGTCTAAAGAGTTTCCCTGCTGCTGCATCGAAAGGTGGGCTTAAACGAAATTCCTCTTTCAGAAGCACCAGCTACTGGTGTTGAGAGATGACGTCGACTTCAGACGATAAAAATAATAAAATAAAATCCAAATGAACCTTAAGCTCTCTGAAATGGCTATGGTGGCCGGCAACCGACCGACCGACGCGACGCGACGGCGAATACAGAATGCTACCACGACGGAGACGCTTGAAAACCATTCGAAAAGGGCTCCTGTCGTGGCCTGGTTTGCTCTCATGTGTAACATACGACGCCCTTATTCTTGTATCCGACTACGAGGTCGTTGTTGCAATTACAATTATGCTCCACAATGAGGTGTCGTCTCCTGTTCAATTGGATTAATATGTGCAATAAAATTCCGGAAAGGAGCACACACTCAACATTTACGTCCAGTTAAAAAAAAAAAAATTCTCTGCTGAAAGGCTACCTTAGGGTACGTACTGAGACTCAGGCGAGATCAGACATTTAAGCAGACATGCTCGCGTGTGTTTCAAGAGTCTGGCTGTTTGGGTTAATGGTAACTGTTGGAGGGGCTTATAGGCTATCTCCACTATTGCCAGAGTATAAAAACATAAACTTTAAATACACAGAAAAAGAAATGACAATTTATGTTTTCGATTGAATTTACATCTGGCAGTTTTGTTGCTCGCAACATTGTATGACGAACCCATATTAAGACAGGGAAGCAAATTTTCTGATTCTTGTCTGTTTCCGAGCTTGTAAGACGTTGCATGTTGCAGATGCTGACCGTCATTTTATGTTTTCCTTTCGTGCTGTTTTGCCTTAGTGCGCGGTGTGGGCTTCTAGAGTCTTCTTAACCAGAACACAAAACACGATTCTTGAATTAAATTGAATTTATTTGGGATTCGGTCATGAGGGGCTGCTTCTTTGTGCATTGACTAAATATTTCACAGTTAGATTGGCAAAATGATCGTCTGGCTCTAGATATGAAGAGCTGCGGCTGCTCTTCCAGGTTGTGATTGCGTTTCTCGATAGGAACCATGATAATTTGTTTAACATTTAAAAATAAATCGATTTCTGTTTGCCAGCTGAAAGGATCATTTATTGTCGATCTTTGGTACCTTTAGATTGTCTTGAGGTAATGGGGTGATGTCAGACTGAAACTGTATATTTCATTCTGCTCTGTTGAAACTTTATTTCAATTTTAAATTTCGTTTCAACAAGACAAAGAGTGAGTTGCTTGCTGGTCAGAGTTGAAATATGCAACACTTTAAGAATAATGGGAACAAGTCAGAGAAATTAAGTTCTACGTTGCTCCTAGATAAAGGATGTACATATTTAATAAGAGATTAAACCCAAAAAAAAAACAAAAAAACTGAAGATAGAAAGCGAACGGTTTTATGAAATGCCGAGTATTATGAAAAACTGGAGAATTGTAATGGCAATACTTCGCTACTCTTTACCACTACTAGGTATGGTACTAATCCTGGAAATGGTCTGGTTAGACCTCCGAACACCAGTAAGCTAGTTAGATGTGGATCAAAGCATGGTCAAAGTAAAACGAAAAAGCTAGCTAGCTAAGTGTCGTTATGGCTTTTAAAACGTACTTTTTCGTCTAAAAGATTTTTCAAAAACTAAACGTTATTTAACGAAAATACCAGATCTGCCGATTCCAAGTGGCTAATCGAGAAAGAGAAAAACATTGACACCTTTCAGCGAGAGCTGGACATGCCTAGCGAAATAAAATATTTTGAATTTGATTTTTCACACTTTGAAGATCGTAAAGCGGATATGATTCACCCAATTGCGAAAAATAATAAGTCTACATGATGTTAACCTGTGCGAACTTTTTTGACACAAAAAGCTAAATGCTTAATTAGCCCAATTTTAATTTTAATATTGGTGGGGCTAACGCCCCATTTATTAGCTGCTTAATAAAAATAAAAAAATAAAAATAGGGTGGCGCAACAGAGCGAGGAGCCTCTGGGCCTAGCGCTTTTCTCACTCTTGTGAAAGAGTTCCGAACGGCTAATCGACGGTTCCAAACGGCTAATCGAGAAAGCGCTTTTCATGGCAATGAATACTAACGGAGGACTTGCCAATTCCTCGCGAAAGGCGATACCCGTGGAAAAAACATGTTTGCCTCTGTTGGGATTCGAACTCGAACCTCTGGATTAACAGGCGGACATGCTTTCCATCACACCACGGGTACCGCTTTACTATAAGCTTAATACAAGCTTAAAATAACACTAAACTTAAACTAATTAAAGCTAAATTAAACTTCAAGGATGAAAAATGGTTTAAAAGGAGGACTTTCAGACAGGGACTTGGAAGATTGATGTCGAAAAGAAAGGGAACAGAATTAATCTTACTCATCATGCGCGTTAAGGGTTCGTTGTGTTCGCGGGGATTAGTGTTGAAGGATATAAGGTTTAAAAGGGGGGAGCAGTCAGTGTTACCAGTAAGAAGTCTGTGAATGAATATGATGTCAAAGACATTCCTTCTGTTTTCTAGGGAGTGGAGATTAATGATTGCGAGACGTTCGCGGTAAGGAGGCAGGGTGAGAAAGTTTCTAACGTCATAGAGATCCCGAAGGGCAAAGAGCATAAAACGACGTTGAACACTTTCGATCTTTGAGATATGAACCGCATGATATGGAGCCCACACTTGCGATGCATACTCAAGGAGAGGGCGAACATAGGCAATATAGAGTGATTTCGTTACAAGGGGGTTGCGGAACTCTTTGCACCATCTCTTGATAAAACCAAGGGCGGAATTCGCTCTTGATATAACTTCGTCAACATGAGAACGAAAATTTAATTCGAAGTCGCAGAGAACTCCTAGATCTCGAATAAGCTGCACACGGTTTATAGAGATGTTCTGAAGATGATAGGATCTGGGGGGAGGTTTATTACTTTTACGAGAAAAAGTAATTGCTTCACATTTGGCAATGTTTTATTCAAGGAAGGTTTTAGAACACCAAAAGACGAATGAATCGAGGTCATTTTGAAGCAGGAGAGAATCTCGATCGGAGGTTATGACTTTGAAAATTTTAGCGTCATCCGCGTAAAGTGAGATAGAAGAATATTGGATGATCTGTTCGACATCGTTTATGGCAAGGATGAGAAAGAGGGGTCCAAGATGGCTGCCTTGGGGCACACCGGAGGTTGCCACAGAAGGAACTGAAAGAGTTGAACGGAAACGAACTATATAGTGGCGGTTATCCAAATATTAAGATATCCATTTGAGTAGGATAGGGCTGAAACCGAGGAAGCAAAGTTTAAAGAGGATTAAAGTGTGAGCGATTTTGTCGAAAGCTTTGCTGAAATCTGTGGTAATGACGTCTACTTCGTTTTTCTTTTTCCATCGCAGAAAGAGAGAAGGAAACAAACTCAACTAGATTAGTGGTTGTAGATCTTCCCTTAGAGAAACCATGCTGCTTGGAGGATATCACGTCTTTCCATTCCGCGATTTCCCGACAATGTGATTTCGAAAAAACCGTCGAACCGGAGCGTTTGGTTTCATCCGCTCTACATGGCCCAACTTAGTAGCACTTAGCGAAAAATTGAATTAATTAGTATCTAAGCTTTCGAAATAAATTGACACCTTTCAAAAATCGAGCAGAACCAAAAATGTCACCTCATCTCAATCCAAGGCTTGCCTTACGTCTTCAGTTATATTTCAGAGGTCCGTGGTTCCAATCCCAACAGAGACAAAAATGTTTTTCCACTGGTATCGTCCTTCGCGAGGAATTGGCAAGTCCTTCGTTAGCAAATTCATTGCCACGAAAAACCCTTTCTCGATTAGCCGTTCGGAACCGGCAGAAAACTGTAGGTCCTCTCCATTTCCTCACAAGGCATGGTTGTGAGGAATTCGCTAAGCCCTGGGGCTCCTAGCTCAGTTGCGCCACCTTATTTATTTTATTTTTTATTTTATCATCAACTTGACTTAATGGAAAGCAAACCTTCAACTGCATCAATACGTGTACATGAAATTGCTGATATAAATTTCCTATACACTTTTTGAAGAGCCTAAAATTCAAACATTCTTCAGATTTTGCATTGAATTTAAATTAATGTAAATTATATAAGAAGTAGGGAGAACCTATAATTTTCAATGGAAACAGGAACATAAAAATGATGTAGGTACCTACGTTTAGAAAAAATGTTACAATATTTTCGATCAAAAAGCATTTCAAATATCATCTCGTGAGGTTGACAGTTCTTGAAATATTAAACTGCCGGTCGAATATTTTTTAAGAATAAAACATATATAAGCTAGTTTTGAACAAGCCTGACTTTTTTGATGTGGGTGGCAAGTTTTTCCACTTCCAACGCGCACAACGGTTCAATTTTATGGCATAAATGGTATTATTTGACATGCACTTTACAAAAATATGCGGGTTTCGTTTGCGTTTGGAGACTCTTGCTATTTTCTTTAAAATTTATTCTCATCCTCCTGAAAGGAAGGTGGCTTACATTATCACCCACAAGTTAGACATCCCAACCAGTCATTTACTTTGTTGCAACCGCAGACATAAAAACAAGTTACCAAAAAAAAAAAAGATATGTGGCAGTCCCAATCGGTGGATGGTCCTGTTTCCATATATGTACATACAAATACATACATTCGCCCACCACCATCATCATTATAAATGCAACTTTGTTTGGGCGTTAGGCACTCAAACGTCCAAATCAAATATTTTTATTGTGCAGTCAACAGGATCACCTTATACGTGAGTCCCATTCATATGATTTTAATCTTCCGAACCAAGTGTGTAATAGTTTGGATAAGTAAGCATGAATGTCGGGGCCCCTGGGTTCTGGGCATTTTTTATGAGACACGACAACTAATAACTTTTGAAGTTCGAGATACCACGAAGGAGTTTGGCTGAGTCTTTTTATTTTATTCAGTTTTTCGGAGTTGGCATCGAGTTGTGACTGAAAAGAGAATGGAGCTCGGTTTGAGTAAGCTCGTTTTTTTTTTCTATCCCAGCCACAACTATTCAACTGAAATGATCGTTCTTTAATAATAATTAACCTTTTTTGGCCTCCCATTTTCGCTCTCTCTCTCTCTCTCTGTTTGTCTATACTTCGTTTGGTATATAACTTTGGGCACTTTTTCAAGGGCATGTTATCCAAACAACTTTTGTGCGTTGTTTCTTGTGTGTGGTTGATACCACATTTATTTTTAACCTTTCACCTGCTCACAAATTGAAACATTTGAAGGAACATCCTGTTGCACCTGCTGAAATTCTCACGCAAATCCTATAAAAACGTTAAACATCATCCCTGCATCACTGATGGATGCATGGCTTGGATTTTAAAATTTTAAAGACACGCCAGAACCTACACCACAAACGCGTCCTATTGCAGGTGCATTCAAGTAGGACCAATCCGGCTCACATGCATTGCCTTGCCAGTGCATATATCCTTCTTTCGTGCAGATAAATATTTTATGGAATTTTAATTTATCTTGGGGCCAGCGGAGATGCCAGATGTGAGGATTCATAAGTTTCGAATCTCGATTAAATTTACAATTCAACTTATCCAATTTGAGGGCAGTTTTTCGACAGTCTTTGTCTTACAATGCAGATTTTATTTGAAGGATCACTCCTCCGCTGAAATCTTAACCAGGAGCATAATGACTAAAGGCCGGGCTCAGTTGGACAAAGGTTAGTTCTACTTTCCCATACTGATCCTTCGCGACCAGAAGCTATAAGTAGTTTCAATAAATGTGGCCTATGACAAGACAGGGATGTTGAAATCTAAGCAAAAAGAAATCCAACTTCCTTTTTTAACATTGCGAAGGCCAAAATACAACGACAGCTATGACACAAACTTTACAAAATCGTACCTCAAGCGTTTGCTTGTTTTCGAAATAAATTATGGCAACCCTGTAATGAGAAATAAATGCATTTTTGTTTGCTTCTTGCCTGTTGATGGCCTATCATCAAATTTCGTATAAGATTCACCTAACTAAAACCAAGAGCGTAATAATTTCAGCTTTTTTTTTTGTATTTTTTTGTGGACAAACATCCAAAACGTGTGCAACGTGTGTTCGAATTTCACAGATCGCGGCTCAAATGTGCATCCGTCGGGAGCGCATTGCAATATACAACCACATTGATGAAAGGACGAAATAAATAACTCTGGGAACAGGAAAGCATACCTCGTCCCACTGTTCCAGCCGGCACCGGCATCCTGTCCATGTCCACATGCATCTTCTCTTGCAACGTCCACCTATTAACGAAAGTAATCGAAAACAATAAAATTAGAGAGAGGAGGACTCTTAGCAGGAATGGTAACTTTTTCCCTGTCCTGTCTTCTTGTTCATCACCATCGCGTCGTAGTCGTTATCGTCGCCTCCTTCTCCGACGGACGTCCATGCAATGCCCGGCTGGCATAGTGAAATGCATTTTTTCTTATCTGCGTCTGCGGTTTTTTTTTTTTTTGTAGATGACGCGAGCGAAGCGCATAACAAACAACATCCCAATTCCCAAACCTGAGGTCTTGAACTTCTCGAATAAGTTTCCTGCGTTTTTTTGTTGTTTACCTTTGCAAAATTTATTTTTTGCTGTTTTTGTTTTCGTCTGTTTGGCTTGTTGTTGTTATTGTTTTGTTTTTAGGCTTCAATTCATTTTGCAGCCCGCTGCGCAATTTTGCATCCATCCTGTTGGCTGTTGGTATTTTTTTTTTTTCTTTTTGTTTGGTGAGAATGCATTTTTCATCTTCCTCGACAAAGTTCTAGTTAGGTGGTGCCATCCTCTTATGCAATTTTGATTGAACAACGCTCTTCAATTATAATTTTTGTGGAAGGATATTATGCATTTAAATAACTATTTGTTCTCTTTGTTTTATTTTATTTTTTAGAGGAGCGGTCTAGCTGTAGCGATGTGAGATGTGGACCTAAGATGACATGCATGGCAGATCTGTTAACTCATCGACCCAGATGCGTTTCTTGTAAATTCAAGTGCTCCCGGAAAAGAAGACCTTCGGTAAGTTAGCAAATCTCGAACGTAAGTCTGTTTGTGTACTGTTGTTTTAAAAGAGAAATAAAGTGGAAAGTCGAGGGCTTGAGGACTTGAGGGAACAAACTTTACTACTCTTTTTGTGAGTTTCGAGGAAGTTCTTTAAGTTGCAAACTCGGCTTGCTTTCAGTAGCGCATTCTGCCACTGCAATTTTCTAAGACTTTGTTGATTATTTCGGGATGTAGCTCATAGAGTGTTTGGATGATATTGACGTTTATCGTTTCTGGACATCGGTCCTTCACTGTTCCCCACAAAAAAAAGTCCATAGGGGTCAAATCGTAGACGGCTGGCAACACGATTTGGATTTTGTGGCATGGCTCGCTATCCTGCATGAACCAGAGTCCAAATCCTTGGCATCAATGACATCTAAGTCGTTCCTAGCCCCATTTTCAAAAGAAAAAAGCCCAAAATGTGTCAATTTTGTTTGTTAACGAAATGGAAATGCGCCTCACCAGAAAAAAAGAAGATTTTTCGACCAAATTCGTTGTCCGATTCATGCTACTCGAAGGCCCAAGAGATAACGAAACGGATGATCGCGCAATTCTAAAAGTGAACTCATAGCGATCTGTCCTCTCACAAATATTTTACTGTCAAACTGCACTACAATTTTGCTCGATATATTGCGCTTTCCAAAACGAGACCTTATTCTTTTATTAACTTTAAGAGTCGCAATTATGAATCCAGCTCTAACAAATTTAACGCTCACTACTCAAATTATCTTTTGTAGACTTTACTTACTTAGGTGGGCATTACAGTTCGGGGTGAAAATGGGCCTCAACCAACATCCTTCGATAACGACTTCGATTTCGGTCGAGCTCTCTCCAGTTTCGCACTCCAAGTCGGTTGAGGTCTTCATCCACTTGATTGTGCCACCTAAGACGAGGTCTTCCCCTTCCGCGATTTACCTGCAATGAGCTTTCGAACACCCGACAAGCCGGAGCGTTTGGGTCCATCCGCTCTACATGACCCAACCATCGTAGCCTCACGATGCGTACTCTTCTGGCTATGCCCATGTCGCGGTACAGCTCATACAGCTCGTTGTTGTATCTTCTTCTCCACACATTGTCTTCGGCATACGGGACAAAAGATCATTCGGAGAATTTTTCTTTCGAAACGACCAAGGGTTTCCTCATCCGCTTTCGATGAGGTCCATGTCCAGGTCCCGGAAGGGGCCGTAAAGCAGGACTGGGATGATTAAGGTCTTATACAAGGTTACCTTGCCTTCAGTTGCCTTCTTAACCCAAAGAAGCAACGGTTGACAAGAGTTATTCTCCGTTTGATCTCCGCACTGATGTTGTTGTCCCTGTCTACAGCGGATCCTAGGTAGACGAAGTCCTATACTACCTCGAAGTTATGTCTGTCTATTGTGACGTTTTGTCCAATTCATCGATGTTCTGTGTCCTTGTTTGATGTCAGCATATACTTCGTTTTGCCCTCATTAACCATCAAATTCATTTTTGACGCTTCTGTTTCAATACTCGCAAAAGCACCTATGACAGCACGCTTTTTTCTTCTGTTGAAGAGATCGCGTGACATTTTGCCGCCTTGTCGAAATCCTTTTTCAGGTTTTGGTGAGGTGTTTACCAAGCTTGACGAAGCAGCGTGAATTCTCCAAAGTCATCCTGCATAGTCGTACGAGTTTTGCAGGGATGCCGAAACTAGAAATGGCTCTGTACAGCTCGTCTCTGTAAATACTGTCATACGCGGCCTTGAAATCGATAAAGAGATGATGATCTTTTGTAGACGGAGAAAGGATTTAGTTGATGTGTTGGACAGAATTTTACTTCTCTGGTAGTCCATTAGTAAGATAGGGTGACATTATTATCCTTAAAGTTATCTCAGAATACAGGGGTGGAACCACGTAAGATGATATTCTCGTATTCAATAGTCGTTTTATTGCAAAAATGCACAGTTCTAGGATCAACCGTAATTTTTAAAAATACGGACAGCAAAAAAGGCATGGCTCATCCTCAAAAGGAGATTGAAATTCCTTTTTATAGTAAACTAGCTGTGCCCGCGACTTCGTCCGCGTGGAATAGTGACTTTCGGCAGCATTCTTAATTTTCTAGGCTACTTATTTTGCAAATAAGACACATTCATGCGTTTTAGTAAACCATTGTTATATTATTTTATTTTAGTATATGTTTGCACACGACGTTCTTATTTTTTCCATCTTTTGCGAAATAAAAAGGTTTTGTGGGATTGATATACGTGATTCTGCCACATAAAGTTGCAATGGGATTTTTTTCTAAACGAACACCTGCAACTCAAATCAGTGGGAATTTAATTTAAATCAGTTTATTAGTTAGAGCGGAAGATGGTAACATAGAACGACGGACAGACAGAGCTACTTTCACACTTATTATATTAGTAAGGACTCCCGTTCCCGTAGGAATATGTGGATGAATTAAAGTTTATGTTACTCAGGAATAGTGTAGCATTCTAACGGTGGAAAAATTTTTGAAATCGGTGTTGTAGTTTCTAAGTTCCCGTATACGTGTTCGTTCCCGTGGGAATGTAGGGATAAAATATATAGCCTATGACCTTCCTAAGGTTCTGAGCAATCTTTGTACAAAATTTCATTTAAATCGGTTTATTAGTTTGAGATGGAGATGGTAACATAGAAAAGTGATCAGACAGAGCTACTTTTGCATTTATAATAATAGTGAGGACCGGTTCCCGAGGGAATATTCGAATGAAATAAAGCCTATGTCCGTCCTTAAGTTCAGTCCAATCTTTGTACAAAATTTCATTTAAATCGGTTTATTAATTTGGGCGGGATATGGTAACATAGAACGACGGACAGACAGAGCTTCATTCGCACTTATTATATTAGTAAGGACTCCCGTTCCCGCAGGAATATAAGGATGAATTAAAGTTTATGTTACTTTGGGATAGTAAAGCATTCTATCGGTGGAAAAATTTTTGAAATCGGTGTTGTAGTTTCTAAATTCCCGAATACGTTCCCGTTCCCGTGGGAATTTAGGGATAAAATATATATCTGTACAAAATTTCATATCAATCAGTTTGGTAGTTTGGGCGGGAGATGGTAACATAGAAAGCCGGACAGACAGAGGGACTTTCACATTTATAATATTAGTTAGATTAGATTAGAAGTTAGATTAGATTTTACTATATGGAAATCGATTGTCGCTTTTCCTATCGTTTAGAATGAAAAAACGTACCAAAAATATACACTCTACTGTCCTTCGCTTCAAGGCTGGTTCACTCTAGATTCTCAAATCTGAGCGAGGAAAGGATTGTTGTTGGATCATTATGAACCGATTATGTATCTAACGATGGAGCCTTTAGGGAAAACGATGACATACGAATGCACGCCTCGTTAGACACATGGCTATAAGTTTCATTGCGAAGAATGGTTGGATGAGCAAACGTATATGTGTCTGTAACGACAGACGACATTCCACAGAATGGCTAGATCCTAGATGGGGAGAAGTATTTGTTTCTGCAATGTAAGCCAAGCTGGGCTTAAGGCTCTACTCAACCCTCCAACTTCTTCGAAAGGGATTCAGAAATGAAAGAACTCCCTGAATGTGGTCGGAAGGCTAACTTATTTGGGTTCGAGGCCTTCGCGGCATAGCTGAAAACCAGACCGCCTATGAACTTGCAGCAAGACAAGCATCACTAAGCTTCTGAGGACCTCAACCAGCGCTTGATTGGCCGGGGTCCTCAATGAGGCTTCCGTTAACATCAAACTAAACACATAACTCTCCAACCTTAATAAGAAAACTGCAACATCTGTAAGGCCTTTTTAGACGATCATTTTTGTTTCAGTGATAGCTGAACTGACAACTGATCATTTAAAAGAGTCTGTATTATCCCATAGCAAAAACACTAAAACACTTTTTGGCGTTGCCACGGGTAACGCCAAGCATTCAAATGTGCCACACTCTGTGAATCCTATGAAGAAGATCGTGACACCGCTGAGCATTTTCTCAGTGAATGTCAAACATTTTCTCGAATCGGGATAAACATACCTGGACCAGACAAGACAATTGAGTCTTCTCGCACACCTGGTTGCTATCAGGTAGAAAAATGGGCCACAATTTAAATTTGAGTGTCCTGGTAGGAAGCTCGGCCCTGGGGCTCCTCGCTCTGTTGCGCCACCCTATTTATTTATTTTAGTCCCAGTAGTTACTTAAAAAATACTCCGACAAAAAAAATTTTTTTTGTTCATTTGTGCACAAAGTCCCATTGAAGTGCATGAGGCAAAGTGACAAACAAAATGAAAAATAGCTATCCATGGCATGATGGTTAGCATGGCTGCCTGTTAACCCAGAGGTTCGTGGTTCGAATCCCCAACAGAGGCAAAAATGTTTTCCACGGGTATCGCCTTTCGCGAGGAATTGTCAGGCTCTCCGTCAGTAAATTCATTGCCATGAAAAGCGCTTTCTCGATTTTTGTACTTAAAAACGTTCGGAACCGGCAGAAAATTGTAGGTTTTGATGTGAGAAATGCGCTAGGACCTGGGTCTCCTCGCTCTGTGGCGCCATCCTATTAATTTAGCATCAAACTAAAAAAACCAACCCATAGAATAGCATATGATAAATAGGCAGAGAAGTAGACCAATAAATAAATAATGAATTTCGGGCTTTATTCTACATCTCATCCCGTAAAAAAATTCAATTCACAGAGCACTTGCCACTGGAAATTTCAGAAACACATTTAGACTCATTTCAATTATGTAATATAATTTTTCCAAGAAGTCTCCAATATTTGTAGTAAATCTTTAAACTTTAAAAATTTACTATCTACTTACTTTCAGAATATCCGCTACGAGGAAGGCAAACTATGCGGTAATAACAATCGCACTTACAACTCATGGTGCGAAATCAAAAAGGATTCTTGTCAAACTGGATTTTTCATTGACATCAAATCAATTGGCGAATGTCAATAAGGACGAGGTCAATAAGCTTACACATATAGAACTAAATTAAAAAAAAAACACTGCATGCCAAGAGAAGTCTCTACATATATACAATAAATTTATAATTCTAATTTATTTTCATTGAAATTTTGTTCCTTAGCCGAGCATTAAGTAAGAGAAAGAAAACGAAAGAAATGTTTTAATATTATTATTTTTTTTTTTTTGTAAAATAAAAACTATTATTTATTTAAAGTATAGGTTCTAACATAAGTTTGTAATAAAATATTTATTTAACTAGAGGCTTATCCTATAACAATCCCCTCCATTGGTAATAAATAACTCAAAGTACTTAAAAACGTATTAAATTTTTTTTATAACATATAGGTATATGAATTCAAAATCCGTCTTTAGTTTATGCTCCGCTAAAGGCTAGATAGAGTAACAGTGGCACCAAATTTACTTAAATGTCCAAGTAAGATCTTAAGTATTAAAGAACAGAGTTTTGTTTCTTATTTGCAAAAGAAACTCACGTAGTCCCTTTTTACACTAACAGCCAGCTATCAGAATATGGCTACAGATTTCAGTCACATGGCTCCTTCACGTCCCTACATGATAACACAATAACACAAAAACAAAACGAATTGGCATTTATTCGTCACTTCGAAAAGAATTCCCTCCAACTTTTCATCTATTTTCTGTTATTGCTACGTCTCACTCTGTAAGATGACAGTGAGTGCAAAGCATATCTTTAATCACTGCAACTGGTAGTTTTCTCAACTTCAAAAATAATAGATGCATTCTTAAAGTCAGATTCATGCTTTTGATAATTATGTAAATTTAAAAACAAATTTAAATTCTTTTTTAAAGTTTAGGTTTCTTATGTTATTTCTTTTTTGATTATCAATCAACTTAGCAAATCAGACAAACTATTGGTGATACAAATTTATTATTGTTTTCTTTGATCTAACTGTAATTGTTATGAAAAAAAAATGTAATTAATTTATATATGTATGTATATCTTTATATTAAAAGCGTTTTATTGACTGATAGATTAACAACTTAGTAAACTCTGTTATTCATATTTAAATAGAATTGAATTTGATTAAAATTTTAAAATTAAAACAAAAAAAAAATATACATTGTGTAGTGATACAAATTAATTGTGCAAATAAAATTTTAAAAGTTATTGATTCATAGTTGCTGTGGTTTTATTTAATTTTGTGTGTTTTTGTATTCGAGGTCCATAGTTATATTGGAGAAAGAGATTTCAAAGACAATTTCGAGCGAAAATAATTATTTAGCCGTCTTTTTGGAGTAAAATTAAATAAATAAATAAATAGGATAGCGCAACAGATCGGGCAACTGGTGAATTATTCATAACCATGCTATGTGGGCGAATGAAGCTGTCCTTCAATTTTTTACCAATTCCGTAAGGCTTATCAAGAAAGGACTTTTCATGGCAATGAATTTACTATCGGAGGACTTGCCTATTCCCCGCGAAAGACGATACCTGCAAAAAAAACCTTCTTGTTTTCTGTTGGGACTTAAACCACGGACCTCCAGCGTAAAAGACAGTTATGCATTATTACCATACATTAGTTAGTTTGTTAGTTAGTTACAAAACTTTATTAAAAGGGCAGCTTTTTTTACAATTTACAATTTTTTTACTTTAAGTTTAATATGGTTTGGCCAGTGGCCATCTACCAGATTGACAGTAAAATTAACTTCAAAATATTAATAATTCACTTGATTTAAAAGTCTCTTTCAAGTATACGTTGTCTATAACTGAGTGCAGATGTGGTATAGTAATATAAAAGATCCCAGCCTACTTTTCCATTCAGTACGTCCAGCGTATCTTTAAACTCCATAGACGCTAGTTCACCTCTTACTTTAAATATTACATTCAACATATTTATGTGGTAGCGATTGAGTAAATATGTGTTTTCTCGAAGATCCATATTGAGTTGACTGTAAATCAATCTGTACTGTGAGGACTGCGCTTCTTACTTAAATGTTTCATAAAGGAAGTGACTTACACTCTCAAGGAATCTACCAAACTTTTGTCTCAAGTCCGATGAGTTCATGTCGGGCAAAAAGTAGAGGTTTTCACCAACATGGAGCGCCAGCTCCTACCATTTTTTTACAATACGTCCTCTGGATGATATAACCCTCTTAAGGATTTGCTTAGGCAGCCTTCTTCTTCTACATATGTAATCAAAGTGCAGCTTCAGGGTACTTAGAAATAAAGGCGGTTCTGTTGTTTCCAAATGTAACATGTAGTTCGGTGTGTTAAGCGGTAACCGGAAAATACGTTTTAAGAAGTACCTAAGGAACCTTTCTACTTCTTTGAATTGACAGTATCCCCAAGCTTGGGCGCCATAAAGTAATACTGAAGCTGAAGTAGCATGAAAGATTTTAAGCTTTGTACTATGCTCGATGCTTTTATTTTCGATACAACGAGTCCAGACTGAAGAAACAGCTCTTTTCGCCTCTGCTAGTTTCAAATCAAAATGTTTTCTCATGTTGAGATTTGACGTGGCGAGTACTCCTAAATATTTATATTCCCGGACTATTTCAACATTTTCTCCATTATAAGCCCATTTTTCATTCTGTGAATATCTGCCACCTCCATCCCTAAATATCATAACTTTTGATTTCTGTAAGTTAACAGACAGATTCCATTTTTCGCAATATTTCACCAACCGATTCATCATGCGCTGCATTCCATAAGAATACGATATCGTCAGCAAAAATTAGCCCAGGTATTTGCATATTCCCCAAACCGAATCCCACCTCCAATTTCCTCCACGACATCGTTGACAAATAAAATGAATAGACGTACTCAAGACACATCCTTGCTTTACTCCCATTTCTGTTGCAAATTCTTCAGAGATTAATTCTCCATCCCATACGTAAGCCGCATTATTTTCATGCATCGCTCTGAGTATGGACATAATTCTACCGGATATTCCCAACTTATAAAACTTATAGTAGAGTGCTTCACGAGCAATTGAGTCGAAAGCAGAACGGAAATGGACGAAAAATGCGTAAAGTTTCTGCTTTTTTCTTTTGAAGCTCTCCGCAATATTCATCAGGCAGAATTTTGATCTATAGTCGAATGATTTCTTCTAAATCCTGCTTGGAATTCGTTTAGAATATTCTTTTCCTCGATCCACTGGGTAAGTCTGTTAAAAATGAGGGTACTAAAAAGCTTGGCGGAAGTATTCAAAAACGAAATTCCTATATAATTTTCTGGAGCATCATAAAACCCCTTTTTGTGTAGGGGGAATATTATAGCTTTTTTTAAATTTTCTGGGACGTCTGCGTTTACAAAGATTCTGTTGTATTCCTCCGTCATTGCGCTCGAGAATTCTTTTGTACAGTTTTTATAGAACTCTACTGCGATTCTGTCATCATACGGGGCTTTTCCAGTTTTGGCTTTTGCTATAATATTTTCCAATTCAGAGACCGTAAATGGTGCATTTAACATCTCTTCCTTGAAATATGGAGCTGCATACAGTAAAAGTAGTGTAAATAGCGGTGAATTCAGTAGGTTCCTGAAATGGTCACGGAGCTCTGATGCACTGAGTGATGCAGAAATAAAATTGGCCCTCCCGTTAACTAATTTGGCGGCCATACCATACATTACTTTCTTCCATGGGCACCAGAAAAAAAAATATCAACAGAAAATAAAATAAGGATGGCAGCCGCGCCTCTAAGTAATATTTTACAAATGTCGTTTGGATTAATTTTCTTTCAAAGATTAATTTCAAAACAATCGCATAAATTCGACACATAATCCAGAACATTCTTTCTATTCATTTGATCTCAATTTTAAGAACTAATTTTATTTTATAAAAAAGAAACCATTTCATTTGTTGGCTCACTTTAAAGGTTACATTTACGTTTACTAACCGCGACTCTGATCTGAATCACTGTGTACACCACGAGCGAGTCACTAGTGTGAAGCAGTTTAGTGGGAGAGCTGTGATCTCTTCCAGATGCGCGTTGGTAACGGCAAAAATAGGAAGATTTGAATCGCGACTTGAGGTAGGGAATCGCTGATCTAGAGGATAATGCCAAGGTTTATATTTTTCAATATAAATTATTTTGAAAATTACTCTTGTCTTTGAAAATAAAGTCAAAAAACAGAATTCTTTTGCAATATTAGAAACACTGTTAATACAATTGGGATAGATTGTGTCCCTTCAGAGTCGACATGAAATTTGAACAGTAAATTTAAAATCCTATATATGTACCTAGCACAAATTTAGATAAAATGATGGTGACAATAAACGACGTAAATAAGCATAGGTAGTACTTACCTACGCATTTCAGATTCTAAAGCAAAATTGGTCTTGAAAGATGTTCATGAATTGGGTTTCTCTTATTATGGTCTTCTAGGTTATATGGCTTCCACTTATGCTTACTTTTTTTGTCATCTTCAGTTTGAAATAGAGTTGCAGAAAGCAGATTTCTTCACACATTCATTTCTCTTAGTCAATAATTAAAAGCAGTTGCTTTTCTGACTTAGCACTTTTCTCACTTTTCGCAATCAATAATTTTTGATGTTTACACACACACACATGCGGCAAATGGAATGCAATTTGATTTTTAACAAAAATAATTTATTAATGACTTCACTAAGTGTATTCAACTGAAAAATCAGTTAACTAAGTCTTCATCATCGCTGCTACTTAGAACATTGACTTGAGATACTTTGTTGTATCGCTCCTGAGTTTTCTTCCATGTTTCCATTTTCTTCTTACTCAGTTTAGTCGGTACTAAAGTTGGTTTCCATTCGTCACATCCCAAACCTTTGGTACCATCATTTGAATTTACAGAAATCTATTTGAAAACAATACAATGAACCTTCGTAATTTGTAACTATTAAGTAAAAAGACCTTTACCGGTTCTAAAAGGCCACCGGCATCGGATTTTCCCAAAGCAGTGCCCTTACTCCAACCAAGTTTGGAGAGCATCTTGAATCCTTTATTCTCACTTGAAATTTCACTATAAAAAAAAAGAGAAAATTCGACTAAATATATATATTGTTGAAAAAGATAATCATGGTCTTACGTGTCAACAGAAGCCGTTTCAGTCTTTTCTTTGTCAGTAGAACTGCCAACTTCTACACGTCTTGTGGCTGCTCGGTCATTGTATCCGGCTGTGCTTCGGTTTTCCACAAATTCTTAAGAGGGAAGAACAAAGAAAATTACTTTACAGTAGATGGAAGGAGACTTTTTGAGGGAAAACTTACTTTCGTTTTCAAGTCCGTATTTCTGTTGAAGTTTCTTTAGCTGTTGCTTATGTGACAACGTTACAGTTTTAGTCGACTCTCCTTTGGTGTCCATAAGTAAGCCAGGTTCACATTGGCCGCATGTACTGTTGCCCGGATGGACATGACACAAGAGCTTCGTTTGAGAAAGTTGCAACACACTCCCGTGAACCAAGTCGAGAGGTTCGCTTTCTTGTTTGGAACTCGACATTCGTTTGCCATTTAAAATCGTTCCATTTCTTGAACCGAGATCAACGCAGGTGTAAATTTCCCTTTTTTCATCATACGCAAACTGCAAGTGAAACTAAAAAGAGAACAACTTCGTGAAAAACTGAATCTCTGAATGAATGGTATTTTCATTCATACCTTGGAAACATTCAGATCGGGAATTATAACTTCGTGGTCCCCCTCGCGACCTAAAGTTCCACCCTTAAATGTTATAAGCCGCAGTGTTCCTTCTTGAAGCTTGTCTAAGTTTGTCTCTTGTACAATCATCCGCAACGATGGCGGGTACTTTCGGGCAATATCTGTAATACATTAAGTTCTTAGAGTTCGTAATTTTTCAGGGCAAGGCAAAAAACGCAGATTTCTTTTCAAGTTAGAGCCACAAACATACCTTGGTATTGACCGTTCTCTTTTAGCTCTTCTACTGATTCGTCAGTATCACTAGCACTTGTATTTAGTTCACCATCTTCTCGTTCTTCAGCATCTTTTGATTCTGTCAACTTTTTTTCCTCCAACTTCGCTTGCAGTTTTCTTTTCTTTGTTCTTCGTCTTGATTCCTTTGGAGACCTGTCTTCATCGAAAATATCGTCATACTCCGCAGCCTGTAACGTTAAAAAAGAAATCCGCGTTTCATCCCAAATTCTGGACAGAGTTCTTACCTGATGCGAGCATACGCATCTGGTCAATTTTTAGATTTGAGAAATTATCTAAAAGGTTACTAATTACGTAATTGTCATAAACCTAGAAAAAGAGAAAGATAAAATCAACAAAAAATTATTGAGGGGTTGATGCATTGACTTGTCGATTTTAGTCGATTTGTGTTACCTTCTCAGCTTCTGTTGGCTGGACTTCAACTTGTGAATGGAATTCAAATTTGTTGTTTTCTTGGTCGTATTTATAATAGCAACCAGTGCTGCCGTCATAATAGAGACCGTACTCCTAGTGAATATACAAAGAATTGATTAGTAAGGTTGGTAGTTATAATTCTAAATGAGCTTACAGCATTGTAGTAGTAGCCTGTTCGGCTGTCATAATAAAGGCCCGATGTGGGTTCGTATACAAAGCCAGTGTCGTTCTGTGCGGCTTCAGCAGCTTCACGAATTTCATCAACTAAACTTAAAGGCGGTTTGGGTTCTGAAATAGAAAAAAAGGAAAATAAATTGTAAGATATGGATGACAAAAGAAATGTTCTGAAAAAGATTTTGTAAAGATTCATAATGAAATAACTGGGTTTAAGACTGACCCTTTTGTCTTTTGTAAACATAATTTTAAATCATCCATTTTAGTTACTCTCAAAACTGAAAAGACTACAGTGTTAATACCATACTAAAATAATTTTTCGTTTAATTTGAATCGACACAAATGGGATGTTAGTACAAGCACATAAATCGATCGTATAGAGCGTGAATCGATTCCCCTGTTAGACAATTTGAGACAAGGCACAGAAAAAGGACCGAAGATGCATCAATAGTTAATGAGAGTAGCAATGCGACATGTTTTCTAGATCAAGCGAAAAAATGTTTCGTATTACGCTAAAATTCTTGTGGCAAGCAAATGCGAATACGCCAGTAAAAAGCAGGCTTCAGAGTTTGTCCACCCGGGTAGGGTTGATCATTAAGTGAAACAATAAAGTAAGTGAGTAAAATCACAATGTTTAAAAAGACACATTTTGTATATAGGTATGTACAGTTTTAGGCTTTTACACGACTACAGTTCGTTTCTATTTTTATAAAAAGTTAGAAGCTACAAACCGTTAGGCAGTTTTTTGTTTCTCCTTTCAAAACACAAAAAACGTAGATATTTAGCATGTCATAAAAATAAACATTTCTTTTATTCGTAAAACAGATTAAACTAGTAACAGCTCTAGCAACAGCAATGATTGTAAATACCATTTCAGGCCTATTAAAAACCATAAAGATTGATTGTTAATATCTCTCTACATGACAATCATTAAATCTTTAATAGTAATCAAATTGCATACTTCAATTTTAGTGCTATTTATTACGTCAAAAGACATTTTTTATCTGTAGAACTATCTCGACGAATTCCAATAATTCCAACGATGATACGCTCTCAAGGTTAGATCATTTTGCTGCTGTTGGTTAAATCGATTAAGACACAGTTTAACTACGTGTTTCAGACATGGTCATCCTAATCTTGCTATTGCTCATACAGTTACTCTTCGTCTACACGAATGGTGTTCAAGAACAAAACCAAAGATCACTCGAAGTGTTTTTCAAGGGTTTCATTATGTATGCATTATGCTTCCGTGCCGTAAAGCAGGTTTTGTGGATGGTAAGGGTCTTATAAAGGTTAATCTCTATACCCAAAATAACAGCTATTGGCAAGATTAGTTTTCAATATGATTTCCGCAATGATGTTATAGTGCAGCCTTGGTAGGCAAAGTCCTGATGGACTAGCTCGAAATCATGACTATTCTTAATGATGTTTGTTCCCATTTGTATAAATATTCTCCGTAATTTTTTGATGACAGCATATACAGTACGGACTCGGTTTGCGCAACCCTCGATTCGCGCAACTCCTCGATTTTCGCAACACTAAAATCTTAACACGTCTTGACTCTATAAGTGCAACTTTTCAAAAAAGCTACCTCGATAAGTGCAACTTCATGTGTTTATTTATCCATTTTCTATATTCACGTTCTTCTTTTGATTCTTTATTCCTGTGCCGTTATTTTACAGTTAGTTTGTCTGAATAATATTTCTTGCAAGAACATGAAAAGAACATAAAATGCATCTGTGTTTATTTGAGTGGGTTGCGATCTTGTTAGTGTTTAGGGGCGTTCAGGAGGCTATCAAATTTGTTTGTCAAATTTGTTGGATGAATAGTTTGACGGAAAATACCCATAGCCTTCACACTCATCAAACTCCCTTCTGATTTGAATTTTAACCATGGAGGACAAAGTAGGAGCAGCGCTTATAGAAATGAAATTTTAAAAATGCAAGTAAAACAAAAGACAGCGTGTTGGGACTAAAGAGGTTAATTCCACTTTCAATGTACCCAGCAAAGAAAAAATAGTCTTTCCGTGCGATGTGCAGTACTTGAAATTGTTTGGGAAATGAAATTTCTTGCAAGTTTGACGAGTAGCGTTCACATTCGTCAAACTTGTTGTCAAACTTGCAAAAATATCAACAAAATTTGAAATGCATCCAACAAATTTGACAAGCCACTTGATGGAGAGTTCACACTAACAAATTTGCTTGACAAACTCGACGCTTGACAAACAAATTGGATAGTCTGAACGCCTCTTTTACTAAAAATTCATACAGAAAACATGACCCAGTAAGTGCAACAACCTCGGTTACTGCAACTGCCCGAATTTCTATTAGTTGCGTTAATCGAGTCCGTACTGTACTTCGTTTTACCCTCGTTAACCATTATTCAAATTCTTCTTCTGACCTCAAGGTCGTAATACAAATAGTACATACATATGTATATTTTATACCGGGTGCGACAAAAGTATGGAGGCCTCTGGAAATATGGCAGAATATGCGTTAAAAAAAAATCAAAGACCCTATATCCGACGTATTTTTCGACGAGGAATCCGATGGTGACCTTGAATTTGACCTTGGACGTAACCTTGAAGACCCAGCGACCCAAAAATCGACTTTTCAAATGGAAACCCCCATTTTTTATTGCAGATTTGGAAAGAGTGCGAAATTTTACGAAAAAACTTTTTTTTTTAATGATATTATTAGAGGTGCAGTGCTTGAAATCAAAAATACGTGCAAAATGATGTGAAATGAATGGGCATCAGGGTTACTTCTAAGGTCGAATTCAAGGATCATCGGATTCCTCGTCGAAAAATACGTCGTACCCGGTATAGCATGAGCCGTATTTTTTTTTAGAATATTAAGGAAAGAAGAAATTGTTTTATGGCTTTATGTCTGTCAAGTGCTTCACAGGGAATATGTTAGGTAGATTAATGGGTTGATACTGTTGACGTTGCTATTGTCACAAGTCACTTAAAGTGATGACACAACAGATCTTGCAAAGCCTCGGAGTCTAGCGCATTTCTCGCAACCACACTATGTAATGAATGGAGGGCACCTATAAATTTCGGCGGGATCTGAACAGCTAGGTAAAATGACTTTTTCATGGTAGATAAATTACTTTCAGAGGGTTGCCAAATCCGTGCGAAAAAAATAAGCTTTAACGACTAAATCAAACGAAATAGCAACTCTTCGATGACCTAGAGACTTATGAAATTGGGACCAAAGCTCAGAAATGGATGACAATGTATGATAAAATGAGAAAAGAAGAGGGCAAAAATCGAAAAGGAAAATAGGAAGATGAAACTTGCTTTCTTTTAAGACTTCGTGATAAGCTTGACTTGACTGTAAATTTGGACTTTATCTTGGAAGTAAATGAAAAAAAGGAGGAGAAATCGATTAAGAAAACAAGAAAGACGAGTAATATGAGAAATATTTCTCGAAGAGCCAGAGATCAGAAATTGGGACCATAGCTCGGAAATGAAGTACAATGCATGAAAATGTGAATTTTCACACAAAATACTTGTTATACATAATGTCAAAAATCTGCATTGCATGCGCCCCAATAAATTTTTACAATGAATTGCCAGCTTAAGACTCAACTACATCGAAACACAAGGTGGAAAAAGTAAAAATATATAAATAAAGTCAGTCTTCAAAATATACACATATTAATGTGTGACACCTGTTGGCAACATCAGAAACACTCTGAAAAGCTATATGCCGGTTATATATTTTAAAATAAAGCATTAAACAATTTGTTAAATAAAAAAGAAAAATTATTAAAAAAAAAAAACCAAAAAGACAAAATGTGTTGTTAAATTTTTCGGGAGATAGTACGGTTAATATTCAATAAATTCAATTGATTATGCTTGAATTTACTTAAAAATTTATTTTAGTTTGATATTTTTAGAACTTATTTGACACTTTAAAACAGCTTGTGTTATTCTTCTTCGCTTCTGTTCAGAACAAATAAACAATATTGTTTATGTTTCTTTTTTGGAAAATGAAGCAATACACTTCTACACCGATGGTTCAAAAACCAGCGAAGGTGTGGGAAGTGGAATCTACTCTGAAAAACTGAATCTCAGTCTTTTCTTCCGCCTACCTGATCATTGTAGTGTGTTCCAAGCGGAAATTCTGGCGATTAAAGAGGTGCTGTCTTGGCTCAAAGAAAACGTCATATCCTCCACGGATATTCGGATCTTCTCAGACAGCCAAGCTGCCCTTAAATCTCTTGCCTCTGTCTCTACAAAATCCATCACGGTCCAAAATTGTCAGATGTCTCTGAGGGAGATGTCAAATTAGTTTAACATTCACCTTTCATGGGTGCCAGGGCACAGGGACATACCAGGCAACTGTATGGCAGACGAACTAGCCAAAAAGGGAATGACCACTTTCCTACGCTCAGAATGGAACAACATAGGTGTACCAATCGCTATCGTAAACTCCTACTTAGACTTCGAGGATAACAAACACTAGATGGACTGAGAGTAGCAACTGCCTTGCAACCAAAAAATTTGGCCGTGTGTATAGGTGTTCTTACGGGACACTGTCTAATAGGGAGACACGCCAAAAGACTTGGTGTGTTTTCCAATGATTTCTGCAGAAGCTGCATGGACGAGGAGGAGGAAGAAACCGTTCAACACCTTCTTTGCTCATGCCCTGCACTACTTCATAGGAGGAAAACTCATCTCGGTGAATTCTTCTTCGATGATACATAGACCCTAAAAGTCTTTCAAAATACATTAAAAGTTCCACGTGGTTCGACTAGCAGGTGATTAACCGGCTAGTCCCGTAATGGAAGATTAATAAGTCATCAACTCGTTAATCTTACATCGGGTTTTTGAGATCAGTAGGTGATTAACTTGCTGATCTCTGTGGTATCACAATGGGAATTGCGGCCTAAGTGTATCAGGCAATGTACTCATTGACTGACAGCCACTTCCACCTAACCTAACCTTATGTTTCTTTTCAGAAAATTGTTCAAAGTGAAAGCTTCGACATGAGCTTGCTTTTTCAAACATCCTTTTTTTAAAGCTGAGAAAAATAAATAGAAATTTGCTCTTGAAAGAGCAGTAGGAAATATCACTTTACTATTTTAAAGAACTTTTAGCTTTGTATTTCAATGTTGTTCAGACTTTACGTACTCAAAACTTTAAACATATTTTTCTCAAAACTGTTTCGGTTGTCAAGATTTCTCGAGAACTACTCCACCGATCTTGACAAAATTTAGCACAGGCCTTTTTTTCACAAGGACTTGGACAAAAGAAAAAATGTCGTTCACCGAAATTTTCATTTTTTTTTTTTTTTGTAAAAATGACTGTCGAAAATCCATTTTCATCTTCTTTGTGAAAGATTGAAAGATTGTGGTCTTAACTAAAACAATTTTTTTTTGTTCATACCATGATCTCGAAAAAGTTGTGGCTGTAAACGCAGACGCACTTATTGACAATGGGTCGCCGGAAATGGCTTCACAATGGCAATTTTGAATATTTTCACAAACTGTTTGTTAAATTTGTATTTTCAAGACTAAACAGTTACAATAATAAAATTTTTCTTATATAAAAAAAAATGTTGATAATAAGCCGTTTTTAACGTCTTCAAACCCGCGTAACCTCTTAAAAGATTTCAATAATAAGGAAATCTTTATCGTTGACTACTTTGAGTCTACCTGTCAAATTCAAATCTAGTATTTTCAAATTTTTTAGCCCATTTGATAAATCTTTGTCCTAAAGCATAAAGAACCCAGTGACAGCGGCGTAATAAGAGGCAAATAAAAACCTTTCACAAACAATTGACATACGACTTTTATTGTTTTCTTACAAAAATATCCACTTATCTCGATTGTACGTAGGTAGTAATAACCGGCAAAAAGGAAATAAAAAACAACCGATAGCGACTTTACGGTTAATAAATCATTAGATAATCAACCACGTTATCGACAACCGTGACCGATAATGATATATTTTGGCCTGATTCATTACTCTTACACTCGGATAAATACTACCCACATGAGAAAAATTCCCATTCATGTTTGTAAAGCATAAATTCATTCTGTTTTCCTTACTATCTCTGAAAACATTCTCTTAATCTGTAACATACTCGTATACGGTATACCGTATACCCTACCGAAATGTGTACTCTCAGAGATAAAAAAAACATCACGCTATGCTTCAACAAAAAGATTTTTAAATCTCAAGTGGAAACATTTATAATAGAATTGCTTGCGAATTGGATGAGCTTAGCCAATCATTGTTATCTTGTTTTTAATTCGAGTTAACCAAACTAAGCTGTTTTTGCACTGCAATTTAACTATTTACAACCAGGTGGGATTAAAATGGTTGGATTATTCCATTATGCAATTAAGGAAAACTAATGAAGAAACTAAGAACAAGGTATTGTGCATTGCGAAAATGACAAAAGTTTACTATTATCATGGCAAATATCTTTATGGCATTTGATTATAGAATTTTGTTACGTTTGATAATTTATAGCAAAGAATCTTTGACTTTGAATGGTATTCGTTAGAGGTTAAATATTATATACAACTATTAGTGCATTGGTTGACTTATGTTGTTTTTTCAAGTCTAGACTGGACTGGTAACTTTACAGTTTCTATCTCGATAGAATAATGTGCAGACTGAATGCAATCTAACGGAAAATTTTTGTCGAAGATGTAGAAAGCACGGATTATAAATTTTTTCAAAAAGAGTTAGTGACCCTTCCGATATCAGAAACTCGAGTTCAACATGTTTAAGTTCTAGACTGGGCTTAACTTCTAGTTTTCATTATTCCTGCCAATAACAGAAATGAGCACAAACGATCTTTTATGTGGATTTGATTGTTGACGTTGAACTCGAAAACCCTTGACATCTCAAAGAAGTGAATTAGATTTTTTTTAAAACAATTAATCTTGATTGAATCAACCAATAAGAGAGATCAGGAGACGCAGAAAGTTTGCATCTTAGAAAAGTATGATTCCATTGTCATACCTGGTCGAAAGGCACTTTTTGGAGTTGAGGTTACAGGATCTCTTGGTTTTGCTTATTTGTTGATATAATTCAGTCAACTTCAAATTGAAAAAAGAATAATTCTCTGTTATTCCAGATGTTTACACCCCCGGCGCGGCGTAGCCTGGGTTAAATAGTTTCTAGGTTCCCGTTGCCGGAACGTTAAACAGATAATATGGGAGGCAAATATAGCCTATGTTGTTTATTAGGTTCTAGGCCATTTCTATTTCAAATTTCATTCAAATTTGCTCAGTAGTTTTGGAGCCTATTCAACACAAATACATATACTAGGTCCATGTTAACGATCTTCTTTCTGTTACTGAGGGAATATGGGGATGAAATGTAGCTTATTTTACTTCTTATGCTCTAGATCACCTCTCATTCAAATCTGTTCAGTAGTTTCGAAATGAATTCAGTACATAAACAAACACACAAACAAATTTCTCCTCTTTATAATGGTGTATAGATGTAGAGATAATTGTATTTCATTGAAGGAAGGAATATTTAGTGTGCAAATTTCTTATCACCAACGAAATTAAAAATGGGTCCACAAGATCAATATCAAAAAAAAAAAAAAATATATATATATATATACATGTTATTATTAATTGCCTTTATTAACGTTAGAAAAACCAGTAGATTAGAAATTCTTCAATAAATATAGAATTCCGATCTTGTCGCAATTAATTTTTATAAACTTCAACTAAAATAAGCAGAAGTTCTTATCTCTGCAATTAGAAACTTCCTGTACGACTATTGATTTAAAATAAAATGCTTTTAGATAAAAATCAGTTAGATTTATTATATGACTTATTATATGTGTTCGAAATGGGAATTTTGCGCGAAACACCAAAGAAGTCGATATAAACGGCAGTAAAAACCTAACCGAAAAATCATTAGTTTCAGCGCGCCGCGCCGTGGCGTGCGTCGGCATACGTGACAAAGTTAAAACTGCTAAAACTTAAAACATAATTACCTACTTTATGATGACTTGTGGAGAGCAATTAAGGACTCATAAAACTAGTTTAAATAAAATTTAGTGAGCTTTATGCCAAAATGAAATAATTTTTGTTTTCCTATTACTTTTCGTCCATGTCTGTGGACATCGTCAAGTTAGATGTTATCTGATTTTGTAATGAGCACCATGTGTTGACATAAAAATGCCAAATAAACACCTGTTGGAGCAGAGGAAAAGCTTCCCGGAAGATCTACACAACCAACGAAAATACCGCATAGCGACATTTTTTCATTCTTTTTTACTTGCGATTATAGGTACTATAAGGCAAGTCTTGCAATCGTGCAGAAAAAAAAATTTGAGATAACAATTAAATACGACATTACGACGATAGAGAATACGAAAAAAGTGGGTCCTGCAATTCTGTCTGTCTGTCTGTATGTCTGTATGTCTGTATGTCTGTATGTCTGTATGTCTGTCTGTATATGAATCTACAGCCTGAACTAATAGACCGATTTTATTTAAAATTTGCAGTTAGGGTCTGTGGAGCAGTCTACAGAGGGGTTTTTGGAATTGAGTCTCTAGGTCTTGAAATAACGGTACCTGCCATACAACCGATATGATAATACTTATTTTTCTCGAAAACGGCTCCAACGATTTCGATAAAATTTTGTGTGAGGGATTAATTTTGGATTTTCTTTCTTATGATGTAAAAAAAAATTTTGGAAAAAGCCTAAAAACGGTACCTCCCATAGTACCGTTTTTTTCAAAACCGACTTTCTCGTTAATGGCTTACACGATCTTGACGAAACTTTGGATTTAAAAAGTCGTAAACTGTAACAAAAAGTCTGCATATCAATATTAAAAAAAATTTAGTTGTGGAAATTTTTAAAAATATTTTTTAAAAATTTTGATATTTTGAAATAATTTCAAAACTATAACAAAACAATTATTATTAAGATCTAAGACTTTGCATACTCAACTTTTAAAAAACAGTTTTTAAACAAAAGTGAAAAATAAAAAACCGTTTTTTGGAAAAACTGCTCCAACGATTTTGATTAAATTTTCATCATTCATATGTATTAGCGATTGCAAAAGAATTGCGTCTTTAGTTTTTTGCTTGAAACCTTTGGAATATTTAATTTAATTTTTTCATTATTTTACGTGATTTAATTCAATTTTCATAATTAATGTGTAGTTGGCAACCCTGTACCACAAAATATATTATGAAGAGCTAATACCAAAACCTTTAACTCAGCCTTTAGATTTTGATATCGTATTTAGAATACAATCGCAAGTTCGTGCGACCCAGTCGTGCCCATTTTTTACTGCCGTTTCCCGGAATATTTCTGCGTTCTGACAATCAAAAGAATTGAATGCTAAACTGTTCTGTCATCTCCATTAGAGACGATCGAAAGCCGCGGCCGGTTTACTAGTGGTTGTCAGTGGTTGTCACTTTACTTGTCAGTTTGACTTTAATTTCTTAGATTGAGTCATTTATTTTTATGCTGTGATTTTTCATTTTAATTCAACGAAAATGCAGCCTTCGTGTTTGTTCAAAAATTTTATAACGTTTCCTTTAACATGAACGAAGAAAAAATACATAAAACAAAAATTGTTGCATTTTGACTCAGAACCCACTAAATTAAGTTTCATATACATATGTCAAGGGTGGAGCCAAAAACATGTTTCTTTTTCAAAATTCAAGCTCAAGTAGCTTACGACTGGCTTTCGCAGTAGCTCGTTCTGTCGCTCCAATTTTCCAAGACCTTGTTGATGATTTCGGGATGTAGCTCACTGATTAATTGTATCATGTTGACCATAAGTGCTTAAATCTTTAGCGTTTGCTGTACTACACACGTTTTACCACAAAAAAGTCTATAAAGTGTCAAATAACCTCTGCAACGCAGTCAATTGCAGTAGGTGGTTTATTTCCACCTAATTTTCGTTAATTTCGTTTCGTTGAGCTATGACACTGAATTCTAACAACATTTCGAGCGGAAAACAGCCGTAAGCGTGGAAATACCTTATGGTTTAAAAAGAAACTACCAGTTGACCTGCACTGTATGTTTATAAAACCAAAAGGTCATCCTTAATACACAAATAACTTCAATCTTATTATCCTAGAGCCTAGAGCCTAGACGTCTCAGTAAGACGCATACATTTCTCCATATGTAGGACTCTATTCTGTTAATCAAGTCCTTTCATTTGCTAGCCATATTGAAGAAGTAGTGACAAAGTATGAAATCCACCCTTTTGAAGGGTGATGAACAATGATAACGAAAACATTCAACTTTATTGTCATCGGAACTAAAGGCACGGAAAATGAAAAAAACTGATTGGGTAGAGTTTGAAAAAAACTTAATATTCTCAATTTAACGCCGTAGACACTTCTTTTTCTTCTTCTTCTTCTTTAAAAGGTTATACATTTGCACAATATATCAAAAACGTCAACTTTCAAATGAAGAAAGTCGGGAGACTCGAGTATTTTTTGATCCCCAGAAAATCAAAATAAATAAGTAAGAACTTAAGAAATCAGAAAAAATGTCAAAAGCATCGGTGGCGGAAAGTTTTTAAGAAGTTTATATGAAGAACATCGAATAATCATATAGTAAAAGCCGGACCATGCAGCCATTTATTTCAACGAATATATCGGGAGTTCTTTTTAGAGGTTGGTTTTTCGAATAGGGATAAAACTGACGTTGGCCAACTCGAATGTCATTTATATTCAGTTTGGTTTGCCATTTGATCATGAACAGGTTGACAAAAGAACAACGCTTGCAAATCGTGCAAACTTTTTTCGAAAATAATGGTTGAGTTCGCAAGCTCCGTCCATTTTATGATCGACATATCTCATCAGAGTAATTAATTCGCTTACCCATGGATCGTTTTCGCACTGCGTTTACTTTATGTGAAAAAACGCAAACGCAAAGACGTCGAACTGTGCTCACCGAAGAAACAATTGCCGCTGTGGAGCAAAGTGTTGAAGAGGACCCGAATGAATCGATTTGCCACCGTGCACAGCAATTGGAGCTTTGTCCATCAACTCTATGGAAGATTTTGCTCAAAGATCTTGGCTTACGAACTTACAAGTTCCAACTTGTGCAAGAATTAAAGCCGCGAGACCATGCAATGGGCCGTCGTTTTGGTGTATGGCTAACGTGACCATACGTCCCGCTTTGCTTTGGGCGGGACAGTCCCACTTTCAGGCAGTCTGTCCCGCTGTCCCCCGCGAGGCTGAAATTGTCCCGCTTTTCCAATTTTTATGAGGGTTAAGTTTCTTTTGATTCGATAAAATATAAGCAAAAACATCTTCATTCTTTTGTATATTGTTATCAACTCGGAATGCGTGCTAGCAAAATTCTCGAGGTTAAAATTTAAAAAAAATTTAAGTGGAAAAAAAATATGTTTCAAAAATTCCTCTTTTGGCGAGGTGAAATCTGAAGTGTTGGTTGCATTTGAAGTTGTGGCAAAATTAAAGTTATGTAAGTAATTTTCGTGAAGTTGTGTGTGAGCAGCTTGTGGACAAATTCCGCCATGGCCAGAGATTGCCATCTTTTTAATTAGTTATCGATGGATTTGTTTTAATTCTAGTAGTGTTTTGTAACAAAACAATACTGCCTAAACGCAAGCGTTCCTTTAATATTAGTCTGCAACAGATGTATCCATTTATAAAACGTTACATGTGAAAAATGTCGTACAGATTCTACTGCTGGACATGGTGGTGCCAGTGATATAGAAAAACATTTAAAATCAGAAAAACAAAGACTTGCCGATCAAGCCGCTGCTTCAAAGCATAATTTTTGTAAGAAAACCGAGTCGCCGACTTCTGAGGATTTGGATTTAGCTGTAGCTGGGGGTACGTGTGCGTATCACACCGTGCTACATAATCACAGTTTTTGGCTCAAATGACTGTTCTTCTTCTTTAATTCTAGCATGTTTTGAGCAAGAATTTAGATGTGCACCTACAAAGTTTCAAGCAGTTGTGGTAAATGTGCTCTCAACCATGGCAACCGAAGATTTAAAAGAGCATTTCCGTAAACCCAATTGCAAAACTATATTAACGCATGCTTCAAATCATGGCTCCATCAAATTATTCCCAGTTTTAATTCGCAATTTTTTGCCATCGGAAGGTGTGAAAGTTAAGGTTTCAGAGTTTCGGGAGCAGAAAGGCGAAACATCGGATATTACTGTACTTATTGAATTATTATTGTATTGAAGGAAGAATTGTATTTTAATGTCTTAAATAAAAAAATTGTTACGTTTTGTGGAGATAACACGAGCTGCAACTTAGGGGGAAAAAATAGGGGAGGAAATAATAATGTTTAGTTGAACCAATCACCTTGCAGACAGAATATTGGGATTGGATGTGGAGCCCACATAGTCCACAACGCGATCAAAACTGCCGCTGATTGTCTTCCTGTGGATTTCGAATGCATTATAGTAAAAATTTACTAATTTCTACATCTACATCTACAGCGTTCGAGTAGAACCTTTGAAAGAGTTTTGTATTTCTACCGAGACAGAGTATCACAAGCTGCTGGGCTATAGTAAAAAATAGTGGATTACGTTAGTGCCTGCGAAAGAGTTTTCAAAATGTTTCAGCCTTTGAAAAACTAATTTCAGAGTACCAACAAATGCCCAAATATTTTAAAGACGTTTTTCGATGATCCCAGCTCAGAATTGTGGTTATATTTTTGGCAAGCACAAGCGGCGACCTTTCATGAAGTTGTTTTGAAAATCGAAGCGCCAAATGAATCGGCTATAGAGTCTGCCAAACATTTCCGGCTGGAATACCGAGAATTTTTCAACTGAAAATCGTTGGGTTGGTTTATTCCAGCACATTCGTGCCAATAATCTAACTTCAACAAATTTTTCTACAATTATTGAGTACGTTATGTGTCTGCCTGGAAGTAACGCTCCTGTGGAAAAAGTTTTTTCTCAAATGAACAAAGGGTTGGACAAGAAGTGATAAAACACAGTTTAGTGTCTCAGTAATGAAAGCTACTTTGATTACAAAGATAAATATAAATAAACCCTGTACTAAACTTCACACTTTTCTAAAAACAAGACTCGATATTTTAAAACAAATTTGTTCAGCCGATAAATATAAAAATACAAACTAAAATCCATGCCACTACTTACTCGTATTTGCTTTGATTATTTAAAAATACGAAGATGTCCCGCTTTGACAAAAAAAATAAATGGTCACGTTATGTATGGCCGAAAATGAGATTGATCTCGATGCTGATTTTCATCGCAAAATTTTGTTAAGTGATGAAACTCATTTTTGGCTGACGTCAACAAACAAAATACGAGTCGAAGCCGTATTTGTAACTGACTGTTAGGTATGCTCTATGCGCTGGCTGGTGGAGTCATTGGGCCATACTTCTTCCGAAATGATAAATACTAAAATTACCCTTAATAAAGCCAAATTGATGGACATTAAAATGTGTTTTCTTGTGTTTTATTTCAACGATTTCGAAATATCATCTAGACTTCTATCATCTCGACTTCTGAGTATTTTGTAAGTTGGAAAGCTTCTTTCATTTGCTTTCTAAAATTCTGTCAAATTTTAACTTACGTGTTTACGTATTTGCTATGAATTATAATAAAAATATGTACGATTGGAACAGCTACAACCCAAACTACAGGTCATAACAGCAGTTCACGTAGTCGTGGTGAAAAAAAGAAAATTAATTTACTGTTAAAAAACTATCTGTGCTCAACCAAACTTGAACGGAGCATTTGCCTTACGAAAGTCATCTTAAAGACCCAGATTTTGCTTGTCATCTCAAAAATATACACTGCCAACCACTAGGACGATGCCACAAACTTTGCAATCGATTTTCGTTTTTTATATCTGGTGGATGTTTTGTACCCGGAAAAGTTTATTACCAGTTAATAGGTAGGTACGTATTTTCCCATAACAAATTTATAAAATTAAAAAAAAGACCTGTGCAGTGTTGGGTTAGAATAGCACTGCAGCGCCTCCCCGCTTCTCGTAAAAGGCGACTAAAGGAACAATCATATCTAGACAACTAACATCAAAGTGAGTCTAGCGACACACATACCACCTAAAAACTCTCCCCAAGTATGCATGCAGATCCCGGGGTTTACACGACTGGAGATCACCGGTGTAGTAAAAGGGAAATCAAACTCATTAAATGGAGCATGCATGTGTCGAAAAGGATGAAAGGAACATTTTTTAAAAATTTTGAGCATTATGGAAGTACTTGCGAACATAAGAAGCACTACCCCGCCAGGCAGTTCCATTGCTATGCATGGAGCTGATCCTGGACCGAGCAGCAATGTTCGGGTCAGAGCTATACGGATTCCGGGGGCTAGCAAAGTAATGCGACGAGTTGGACGAAAATTTAGAGTCGCGAGTTGGAACGTTGGAAGTATGACTGGTAGCAGTCTCGAACTCGAAGAGATGATGAGAAGGAGGCGAGTGGACATCTTGAACACACAAGAAAAAGAAAGGAAACGAAATGGCGAAACACAGCAAACAAAGCCTGTTTCTGGGATGCAAAGACCAAGGCTTACAAGATGTTCTACTATGGAACAGAACAAGGTAGGAACGGAGTCGGTATCATCCTTGACCAAAGTTTATGTGACAGCGTGTTGACCATTCTGAAGTCCAGTGACCGTTTGATGTCTCTTAAATTGGTGATGGAAGGAAAGGTCTGGAATATAATCAGTGCATATGCTCCCCAAATAGGGTGTGAGCAGGAGGAAAAAGATGCATTCTGGCTTAATTTTCATAACCTACTTAAGAACATCCCAAAAGAAGAGTATTGTTTGTTGTAGGAGATTTGAATGGACATGTCGGGAAGACAAACGAGGATTATGCCATGGAGGTTTGGGATTCGGCACCAGGAAGATATTCTAAATATGTGCAAGTCATACGGTCTAATCGTACTAAATACCATGTTCATCAAACAAGACCGACACCTTACCCAGATTGATTACCATTTGGTAACCAATAACATGAAATCTCGGGTGAAAGACTGCAAAGTGATACTAGGAGAAGCTGCCGCTCAACAACACCGTCTTCTTTTAACAGAATTTTTTACGGATGCGGTGAAGGAAGTCAAACAAACAAAGGCTCCTGGGAGAATCAAGTGGTACAATCTGGAGAAAACCAAGGGACAGCAATTCATTTCGTATATGCAAAGTCAGCTGTGCAATACCATCGACGCAGTTTCAAATGCAATCACGGCACAAAATATGTGGGATCGCCTACAACGAACCCGCTTAGAGAGAGCCAAATCACTGTTAGGACTCTCAAAAGGACACCACCAACAAGCTAAAGAAACCTGGTGGTGGGATGATGAAGCTAAAGCAGTGATTAGAAAGAGGAAAGCAGCTTTCCAAGCTTGGTCGAAGTGCCCCTCAAGAAATACAAATGAAAAAGCGCGTTTCAAAATGGATTACAAGAGCTGCAGAAAAGAAGCGAAGAAAAAGTGCGCCCAACTTCAAGCAAAAAGCACGGAGGGCCTGTATCGAGAGCTGGAAGAGATTTCTGCCCCAGCTGCTGAAGCAAATCAGGCAATCCAAGAGCTAAGACAAAGCAACTTGAATAAGGGAGCAACCATTTTCAAAATAGCCGCTCAGAGAAGGAGAAATGCGCAGGAGATTCGTTCGCCGAAGTTCATCAATGATGCTCAAGGAGTGCTACTTGTAGATGACGACAAAATTCTTCACAGGTGGCGACAGTATTGTGATGATCTTTTGAATGAATAGTTTCCTCGGCGCCGCTTTCCAACAGCTGCACCTAACTTTACGGAAGTATGCGACGTCACAGTCGAAGAAGTTAGGGAGGCAGTTAAGAACTCCAAAAAAGGCAAAGCGATTGGACCAGACGAGGTACCATATGAGTTTTGGAAAAATATGGGAGACATCGGCTTAAGATGGCTCACGATTCTCATCTCCAAACTTATAAGAGGTGACAGTTTGCCTAATCAATGGAGGGAAAGTTTTCTTCTTCCAATGTACAAGGGAAAGGGAGATACCAGAAGCTGTGACAACTATCGTTCGATCAAGTTGATGTCCCACACTATGAAGATCGTTAAGCGGGTTTTAGATAGCCGACTGCGGAAAATAATAAGGCTGTCTGATGACCAATGCGGGTTTGTCGCGGGTAAGTCAACTAGTCGCTGGTAGAGTGGAATTTGAGGCAAGTCGTAGAATCAACCGATTTTCTCTTGGTGTTGTGGCTTTTCCCGTGCGTCCTTTTTGATTTTTGCCATAGTTTTCTGTATCAGCAAGATAATTGTTTACAACTGTCTTGCTTCTGTTAAGTCTCCTTACTATTTCAGAGAGTCCTATTTTTTTGAAAGCATCTATTTTTTCTCTTTCTGTCGCTGTCAAAGTCTTTCCGAAACCCATGTGTGCTTCAAACTAAACAAAACGGTTATTTTTAACACTCTCTTAGATATTTTATACAAGAATTCGCACATGCGCACTCCTGCGCGGAAATATTCGCATTGGTCTCATCCTAGTGAAGCACCTTTTCATACCTATTTTCAGTAGTTCATTAATTGATCTTTGAAAATTCCAACGGTTGTTTCGAATCAACCCTTTAACTTCATGAATTTACTATGGGAAAATACGTACCTATTAACTGGTAATAAACTTTTCCGAGCACAAAACTTCCACCACTTATAAAAAGCGAAAATCGATTGCAAAATTTGTGGCATCGTCCTAGTGGTTGGCAGTTTACTTTAAAATCAGACAAGTGCACAATATAATGTAATATAACCACTTTAAAGTCAGGCCCTCCACGTAAGTTCCTCGTTCACTCATTCGATAATACTTCCCAAACTCATCGAGAAAGATATGAATCGAATTATTTTAAATTTTTTTTTAACTTAACATGTCGACTGAAATTCAGACTTAACAACGAGGGAAACCACCAGACTTTTAGCCACTTATTGCGCAAAAGTTCCTCAGCGGAAATATATATGTATTGTATATACTTATAAATTAGCAAGGTCTTATCAGTGTGTTTATGGCCTTTATCTGGAGTTGTCTTCACGTCGCGACAGCGGGCGGTGAACGGTGGTAGGCTATCGGTAGTTGGCGATACGTGCATTTCTCTAAGCTTTCTGCGAAGTCAATTTTGCTCACCGCCAATCAAATACATGTCCAGCAATGCCGAACGTAAGAAGACAGTCACACCACGACCATGAGTAAAACCATGCAACGGTATCTAATAAATCTTAAAAAGATAAAAAATACTGTATCTTTATCTTTCGGGGCAATTAGCGAGGTGATAGAGCTAGTTAATTTCGCCAATTCAAGTTCTATAAACAGTTGACTTTGAGAATTGAACGTATCAACAACATGGCTGCCTGCACACCAAGAGTACGACCATTGATGGACGAGTTCACACTCAACAATACCCAATTGGCTGAGGTTAGTAGGAGATTTTTGAACGAAGTAAATCGTGGTTTGTGTGGACAAACTCACGAAAATGCAGACATCAAGTGTTTTGTAACTTACGTTCAAGAACTGCCTACAGGAGAGGAGGTGGGCCAGTATTTGGCATTGGACTTGGGTGGAACAAATTTCCGTGTTTTGCTGGTCACGCTGAAGGGAAATCACGAGGCTTCAATGGAATCAAAGATATTTGCCATTCCCCAAGAAATTATGATAGGACCAGGAGCCCAGTTGTTCGACCATATTGCTGAGTGCCTTGCAGCCTTCATGAAGGAGCACAACTTGCTGGACAAACACCTCAATCTCGGTTTTACCTTTTCGTTTCCGTTGAAGCAACTTGGTCTTACGAAGGGAATTCTTGTGCGTTGGACTAAAGGCTTCAACTGTCCAGGTGTGGAAAACGAGAATGTTGTTAATCTCCTTAAGGACGCACTTCACCGACGCAATGTGGACATTTCAGTGGTGGCTGTTCTCAACGATACCACAGGGACTCTTATGTCATGTGCATATAAAAACAAGAATTGTAAGATCGGTGTGATCATTGGAACTGGATGCAACGCATGCTATCTCGAACGTGTGGAAAACGTTGATCTCTACGATGGGCCTCCGGAAAAGACTCATGTCATTATCAACACAGAGTTCGGGGCTTTTGGCGAAAGTGGAATGCTGGACTTTGTTCGATCCGAGTACGATCGCGTTGTGGATCGAGGCACGATGAACCCTGGCAAACAAATCTACGAGAAAATGATCTCGGGCATGTATATGGGGGAAATAGTGAGATTGGCTATGAACAAGGCTATTGACAGGAAACTTCTCTTTGCCGGACTTCCAAAGAAGCCTCAGCGGCTAATGATCGTCGGATCTTTTGAAACAAAATTCGTATCGGACATCGAGTCAGACCAAGAGGGAGATTTTACTAAATGCAAGTCGATCTTGGCCGGATTGGGTATTCGCAATGCAACAGATGAGGACTGTGCAGAGGTAAGATTTATATGTGAGTGTGTCTCAAAGCGGGCTGCGCATCTGGTCTCATGTGGCTTGGCTACTTTGATAAACAAAATCGATGAGCCTTTTGTAACAGTAGGCGTCGATGGAACAGTATACAGACTACATCCAAAGTTTAAGGGTTACATGTTCGAGAAGATGAGGCAGCTGGTGAAACCAGAAATCGAGTTCGAATTGATGTTGTCCGAGGATGGATCGGGGCGTGGTGCTGCGCTGGTTGCAGCAACTGTTACTGAATAAGTCTATAAACTTTTTGTACTTTTATTTAATTTAAGAATCTTACCTGAAAGCTTTTATCAATAAAGTTTAAAAAAACTAAATGCTTCGAAAATTTCTTTTTAGAGTAAAAATAAATAATGATAGTGTGTTAGATACTTCCACACCTGCGAGAGGTACCAATAAAATGAAATAATTCTTTTGGGAAAAACTCCAAAAACTTATGGATCAGAGAAATTCTTTCTTTTCAATTGAAAAACTGTTAGGAAAGCAGGTTTGATTCTTGTCATCATAGTTCTAATTAATCTAAGTCTTACTAAAAAGATGATTCTTCCCAAATTCAAAGATAATGCAAAAAGCTTATCAAAGTTCACAATTCATAAATAACAAAAAAATTCTTATCAGAAATAAAAATGAATGAAAATAGAATTTGTATACTCACCTACACCTACACATATGTAAAGGATTACCTGATAACCGTTGCTTGAAAAAATTTTATCATATTTTACTTAATGGGAATGTGTAATGCAAAAACTGAAAGACAATTGAGGCGTTGAGGTTGAAAATGTGACATCAAGAGATATGGCCGTTTTAGATAAGTATGGTTTGGGTGTGTCAGGGCTTGTTTTAGGCATTCTGAAACACTCCTACATTTCGTTGACCTCACACATGGAATAATCCAAACCCGGGAGACTTGATGACGTTTATGAGGCCAACGGAGGCGTACCCCAGGGTCGGACCGATAGTGGAAGGAGATAAGTGTGAGAGTTGTGATCCCTTCGTGATCATGTTACTCGTAACGCCGAAAAAGGAAGAAGTTCTGGTTTTGTCAGGTATAGTTTTACCAAAGAAGTAAAAACATTTCTAAGCAAAGTCTTCAAAATAAAACAAGGTTTGTTTTTACTTAATGAAAGCAATTTGCGATACAACTTATTGGACGCGTGTTAGAAAGACAATTTTTTAGAATTGCAGGCTGGGTGGGAGGCCTACGGAAAGAAATTTTAAATAACCTTCAAATGCCGTTAAACAATTTACTGCCATTTTTGTTTTAATTGAAAATAAGTACTTCACTGAGAAAATTCAACCATGATTCTTTTAAATAGGAGCATGTTTAACTATATGTTTAAATCAGTGCAAATAGAATTCTGTTTAAATCGAATTTAAATCTATTTAGATCCGAAAAAACTATTTCTTAAAGTAAAGTCGGTTTGAATCAAAATAATCCCTGATTGATTTTTGAAAAGACTGTTGTTTATTTTACTTATTTAAAAGTATTTAAATATGAACGCAGTTTAAATATTAACACAAGAAAAAAAAAAAAAAAGCAATATTATAACTCAAACCTAAATCTATTTGAATTAAACTCAAACAAAGACGGGACACACAAAATTTAATTTAAAACAAACATGAACTAGTTTGATTCAAACATGAACGAAGTTGAAATACTTACAAAAGAAGCAAACTAAGCAAAGTTACGTTCAAAATTGAATCTATTTTGAGTTGAACTCAAACGAAGTAATAACGTAAATAATTCAACAGAAACTTGTGAAAACTTTACAATTGGAATAGGAGTTTCAGCTGATGACCTGTCTAATTATTTTGGTTCTCTACTTTATGGTCAAACTAGTGTAAAATTTTTGTATGCTGAGCCATAGTTATCCGACGAAATTTTGGATTCTGAAATCTCTCTTGAAGAGCTAAAATCGGCTGTTCTCAAAGGAAAAAATGGAAAAGCCCCTGGAGAAGACGGAGTCCCGTACGAATTTTACAAGAATGCTACTGAAACGTTTTATTCACAACTTCATTCGTTGTTCAATGAAATATTCTCGACGGAAGAAATACCATCTTCATTCAAAAGGTCAGTAATTTTTCCGATACACAAAAAAGGTGACCTGAACAACGTAGAAAATTATCGTGGCATCTCTTTTATGAATGTTCTTGCAAAATTATTCTGTGGGATACTAGTAAGCAGATTAGAGACTTGGGTGGAGATAAACTGTGTCTTGTCAGATTTTCAGGCCGGTTTTCGGAAGAATTACTCGTCGGTTGACCATATCTTCACACTAACATCAATTGTGAAAGCCTTTCAAGCAAGGAATAAGAAAGTATACGCTTTCTTCGTTGATTTTAGAGCGGCCTTCGACCTTATAAATCGAAATGCTCTGTTTTACAAGCTTTCAAAACTAGGAGTTTCCACGAAGTTCATTAGGCTTATAAAAGAACTATACACGGACTCAAAAGCGGCGGTGTGGGATGGATCCAGTTACTCGCAATGGTTCGAAACTGATAACGGGGTAAAACAAGGTTGTTTTCTCAGTGCCATACTGTTTTCACTATTTATTAACGACGTGGTTGCATGCCTTCCTGGTGGAATTCGAATGGTCGATTCAAACATAAATGTATTAATGTATGCTGATGATCTAGTGATTCTATCTGAGTCACCCGAAAACCTTCAACTTATGATCAACCGCCTGTCGGATTACTGCCATGAATGGAGTCTTGTAATCAACACAAGCAAATCGAAAGTAATGATATTCAGCCCGTCAACCAGAAGCCAAATATCTTACAACTGGTTCTATAATAGTACTAAACTGGAGACCGTTAACGAATACAAATATTTAGGTGTAAAACTGAACCGGTCCCTAGATTTTAACCTACATCTCCAAGAAAAATCAAATTCATCACAAAGCCTTCTCAATATGTCATGGAGGAAAATCTTTTTTAATGATCGAATAAGTCTCTCAGCAAAGTATAAAATTTTTGATGCTGTTGTTAAGTCCACCTTATGTTATGCTGGACCAGTTTGGGGAATTGATGAATACGAGTCCATCGAAAAATTTCAAAGGAACTTTCTGAAAAAATTGTTTAACTTACCATTGAATACACCCAATTACGCAATTTATCTTGAAACAGGACTACCAAAGCTTTTCACATATACTCTTAAACTGCATGCCGACTACATTACCAAAGTTGTTTCGCACGCAGATACTCGTCTGACTAAAAAAATGATGTTTTATGAACTAAGAAATCACGATTGGTGGCTATCCAAGTGGAAACGCTTAGGAATCGCTTGTGGAGAAATCGTTTCGATAGACACGAATAACTTAAATTGTATCAAAGAACAATTTTATAGAGTCATTGAAAAGTATGAAAATTCTGTTCGTCATGAGTTTTCATCTATTGCTCGAGAATCTGAGAGTAGGATCATATACTCGCAACTAAACACTACTTTGTTAAACATGAATTATTTCAACGATATGTACAGCTACAGAGAAATATCTCTTATTTTCAAAACAAGATGTGAACTCCTTCATTTAAATGGAAGTCCATACAACGGAAGTTTCAACCAATTCTGCACACTGTGCAACCTGAAAGCAAAAGAAGATTGTTTCCATTTTTTAAGTATCTGTCCGATATTCTCTTCTCAGCGCCTTGCACATTTCGGAAAGAAAACCTTAACTATGCAAGAAACAATTATAATCTTGAACGAGTTCAACTGGAAAAACCTTTACAAATTTGTATATCAACTCTACAAGTATAGAACTCTACTGATAACAGAATATGATTAACTCTGCAAATTTTTTTAACTAATAAATAAAAAAAGCTTAATAATAACAATTAAAAAATAAAAAAAACTATATATATATATATTTAAATGTTTATTGAATAAAATTGCTAACCGAGCTGACGGCAATGCCATAGCTTTAAATTCATTCATTATATTATAAACCAACTATGGAAAAAGCAAAATAAAATGAATTACTTACTTACTTACTTAATTCAACAGATTCTGTGCATCCAGACTAAAAAGGGTTGAGGGATTTACTTGAGGAGTGGAACTTAATTTCGTTGTTTCCTCTTCTCCATGGTAAGTATAAGTTTTTACAATTATGTTGAACGTATTAAATTTTTGTGATAAAGCATTATTTTCGTTTACCCGTTTGTTTATCCTTACGTCTACAATTTGTAATATAATTTTTTTTGGTTTCTTTATATTTTTTTCATATCCAGGAACCAGCAGCATCTGATATCAATATCAAACTTCAGTTCATTCATTTTAACATTTTTTAGAAAGCGAAGTTGCGCTAGAGAGACTAAAATTTCTTTCTACAGAAAATATTACGGATCTTATTCCAAAAGTTGGCCTTAGGGCTGAATTTGGGGAAAGGGTTTTTATATGGGAGAGACAAGAAAAAAAAGTTAGGTATTCACTGATACCACTAGAATAACCTGAATAGCAAACTGTATATAAATCATTTTGAATAATTTTTGCAGTTTAATATCGACGGTACAACAATTTCTGTCGACACTAAAGCATCTGATTGGATGTTAAATGTTAAATTTCCAGAAACATCGAAAAGTTCCTTCAGTTTAGCTGATATAAGTAAAGAAAAATTAAATTTTACGAGCCTACCTACCTGCGGCATTATTCATTTTAGAATTTATTCGATATACTACAACAAAAGGACAAAGGCAAAGCAGTAATTTCTTTTCACGAGAAAAACGGTAGCCTGTTAGAAAAACATCGTCAAGACATAATTAATATAATAGGCGAGTTTTATTGAAATTCTATGTGCACTTGTGTGCACTTCAGCAAAACATCGCTCATGGGAAAACAACAACTCCTTATGTCAGTAGCCTAAGTGCACATAAATATCGCAGTAAGCTAACTGCACAACAGGGATGGTTGGTAAATTTCTTTTTTTGGCATCCAGAGGTTGGCAGTCTTTGGGTTGTGTTCATTCATATTTCTGATTTTCGACAACAGATTGAATAAGTCTGTTTCTTTACTTTTTGTGCACAGAAATTTTTTTTTTAAGGAAAGGTTGTTAAATTCTTTCAGAAACTCTCTGAAAGAGCGTATTTGTCTTAAAAGTAAAGAAACGCCTTGAACAAAACATTCGCAGCCTTGAACAAAACGCTTGGAAAAACGTCTGTTTGACAGTTGTGGTATTTGTTTTGGCTGTGCACGATTTCTGTCCACAGAAATTTTGGTGGCGGAAATTCGCAGGACGGGGAAATTTTTTTACTCTCTCGAGAGCACTCTCTTTTGTGCACTGTTACGAAAAATCGGAACGGGATTAGACTGACTTTCGCCGAATTTCGGTGCATTTCGTGCGAATTTTCAGTAAAGAAACACACCTAATAGCTAATAGATGAGTCAGGTGGTGACTTGGTGGGGACATAAATAGACACGCAGTTACTAACACACACACACACACACGGTCAGAAAAGGTGGTGGTAGCAGCAAAAGCAATGGTTTTCCCTCTTGTTCTTTATTTCTCTAAGCTTTTGACTTATTTAATTCATAAGTCACTTACTAACTTATGACTTAATGAGTTTTTAATTCACAAACTAGTAACCGTGATATAAATACCTGCATCGAAATCTGAATCCTAATTCCTAATTCGATTCGATTATTCGACCCTAAAAATAAAAATGAATCTTATTGAACACAGCTATTGCGAAAAAAAATTAAAGTGACATTTGTTTTGTTTACATCGAAAGTAAAAAGTTGAAATGCGGCAAATAAATTGAGAATCGAGAATTAAATAGAGAAAAATAGAAATGGAAAGTAAAAGGTATGCATTTATATCCTTAGAATGCAAATTTTTAATGTTTCTTATCCTTAGAACAAGTGCAAAGGGTACCAACCTTGAAAGTTAAAATTGAAAGTGAACTTGCTAAGTGCATATAACCAAAAATCGTTTTATTGATAAGAGCACATAAGTGCACATAGAAAATTTTCAATAAAACGCGCCTAATATTAGAAAGACTCTAAAACAGCGGGAAAACACTACATACATCCCTCTGATTTTGAAGAAATTTCCTAAAAAATTTTAACAATACATATTTCTAAATGAAATTAAGGTATGATGTACAGATGCGGTCAAAATAATAGTAGTGCGAGTAAAAGCATTGAACAGATTGGTATTTTTCGACTTTGTATTGCGTTGATAGTGAAAAACCGTTACACTTCAATTGTTTTATATGGTGGAAAAGGATCTCGTCAATATGTAAGAAGACCTCCTAACACCAAATATAATCCACGCTTTACAATCATAATGGTATGAGCATGTTTTTTCTTCTACGGAGTGGGACCCATACACCGGATTGAAGGCATTATGGATCAGCATCTCTATGTTAGGATAATGCAGGAAGAAATGCTACCGTATACTGAAATTGAAATGCCACTGAAATGGGTCTTTCAGCAAGAAGCAATGTTTCCAGGAAAGTAGAGTAGATGTGATAGAGTGGCGCGCATAGTCTCCGGACCTTAATCCCATCGAAAACCTGTGGTGCGATGTAAAAAAATATGTTTCTTGATTCAAACCAAGCAACAACACAGGCCTTTGGGAAGCTTTACAATCATGGAGCAAGGAAGATGTGGAAAACTGATAAACTCTATTCAACATCGTTGTACTGCTGTTATAGCTAACAAGGGTCATGTAACTATAAATACTAATTAAAAGTACGAACAATAAGCCACATATGGTAATAAAAACTTTGACCTAATTTTTCGATTTCGTAACATTTCAAGGTAGATTTTCCTAATACTACTATTTTTTTGACCGCTGAATTTCAACATCTGTTCAATAAACTTGCAACTATCAGATAATAATATTAAACTGATGTTTTTTTTTTGTAAAGTAACTTTGAAAACCACGTTATTGGTTTTTTAAATTAGAATTTACTGATCAGTTTTTTTCAATTTTGTTGTTTCATAAGCTCTATACTACTATTATTTTGACCGCAGCTGTATGTATGTTGTATTAAACATTACACTAGAAATCATTTGCAATTGGTAAAAAGCTTGACAAATTTTTGTATATTCAGAATATTTGTAATTTCACTAGTCCTCCTTTACATGTACATAAAAATAAATAAATAGGGTGGCGCAACAGAGCGAGGAGCCCCTGGGCCTAGCGCATTTCTCACAACCAAACCTTGTGAGGGAATGGAGGGGACCTACAATTTTGGGCCGGTTCCGAACGGCTAATTGAGAAAGTGCCTTTCATGGCAGTGAATTTACTAACGGAGGACTTGCCAATTCCTCGCGAAAGGCGATACCCGTGGAAATACATTTTTGCCTCTGCTGGGATTCGAACCTCGAACCTCTGGATTAGTAGGTGGACATGCTAACCATCGCACCACGGGTACCACAACACATGTACATACTATTACTAATGGAAAATGTTATTTTAGAAATAAATTTTTCTAAAAAAATAAACTGAAGTGTGAAGAAAACATGGTTTCTTTGAAGCTTATTTGACGTTTTAAAACTTTTTACAGTTTCATTATCCAAGTCATATTCTTTTGCTATATGTGAAAAAATTATTTTTGGGTAAGTGCATATTGTATATTTGCGTTCAATTTTAAATCGAAAGATGTTTTTATTTGTTATGAACAAATTGTTTCAACGTTATGTCTTCTAATTTATAAATAAAATCGATTTTAAATTAATAAGATTTTAATTTGAAATGATGGTAATTGTTTAAGAGTCGAGTGTGAATTTTAAGTAAAAAAGTATACACAACCAAAAACTTAGTATACTAGTATTTGGTACACTAGAATTTTGTGGTATATGCATGCTTACTCAAAATTCACACTCAGTTCTTAAACTATTACCACCATTAAAATAAATCTGTTTAAAAAAGCTAAAGCTGAAACAATTTGTTTTATACAGAAAACGTATTTGTTTCAAACACGGGCATATTCAAATGAAATGAAGATAATTCTATTTGAAAGAACATTAGATGAAGTCAACTAAAACAAATAGAAACACGTTTAAGTTAAATAGAAAGTAAAGATAATTTAAACTAAATCATGTTTAACTTATTTCAACAGTTTGGGATAGCTAAAAAAAAATCCAAAAAAGGTTGAGCTAAAAACAAAAAAGTATTTAGAGGTCTATCAAGCGTATTTTATATTTCTTAGACCTAACCTTACTTGAGCGTCAAAACTGTTTCAATTATTTTGAGCCCAACAAATTTAACGACAATATTTTTGTAGAATATTAAATTTGCTTTAGTAAAGGTCTCATTAAAAATTTTTGTCAGACTAACCGTTTCCGAGTAATCAAGCTTTAAAAAATTCTATGTTTTTTTGATTTTGTCTTTTTTATTTTGGAGTTTCTTAACTCACGTACAAATCAATATGTGAAAAAATACAAATTCCAAGTTCCTTCAAGGAAATTAATTTTCTAAAAAAATGTCTCTATACACTTTCAAACGAAGTGCTTCCTTAGAAGTTATTCGCGATTAAAGTTGAAAAAAAAAAAAACATATAAATAAGTCGGATTGAAACCAGCAATTTTGAGAAGGAAGTCAAAAAATGGGCACGACTGGGTCGCACGAACTTGCGATTGTGTGCTAAGAACAATACCAAAATATTAAGGCTAAGTAAAAGGTTTTAGTACTTGCTCTAAATATATTTGGTGGTTTGAGGATTGCCAACTATTTTTTTTTTTTTTTGCATTTCAGAGACCAGCACATAGAGAACGTAAGGATAGTAAAAATAAAAAAAATAAAAAACATTATAGTAAAAATTTCAAATATAAATTACATAGATCACAAAATTATCTTAAATAAAGTACACTAATTAAAACAAACAAGACATACAAAATGTGATACAATTTACAATAAATAACATAAACTAAAAATTATTGAAAAATGCAAACATGCAAGCATACAAACTAAACTTAAGAAAGTGGAGCACTGGTTCTCAACAAATTTTTTAAACTAGATTTACTTAAGTTAAAATCAATTAAACATGAGTTAAGATTAAATAGTCTACCCATACGAGTCAATGGCTCATTCATGCCATAATTCGTTCTATGGTAAGGGCAGTATATCAAAACTAAGTTGCGCAGGTGGTAAGAACCGCCTCGAAAGTTGAATTCAACACAAGAAAGTAACTCAGGTGCATCGATATGTCCGGTGATAAGTTGATGAAAAAACACCAGATCGTTAATGGTACGCCTTTGAGAAAGAAGTTGCATATGTAATAATTGGATTCTATGCTCATATGGTGGTAAATCGTAAGGGTTTTCCCACGGAAGCCCTTTAAGAGCGAATCTTATGAATTTATGTTGTACTGATTCAATTCTTGAGTTGTGTATTTCATAAAAAGGGGACCACACTTGAGAAGCATACTCTAGATGAGGTCGTACTAAACAATTGTATAGAGCAAGGGTAACATACGGGTCTTGAAACTCTTTTGACCATCTTTTCATAAAACCAAGCATACTATTGGCCTTACTAACGATGTAATTGATATGTTGAGTAAAGTCCATATTAAAACTAAAATATACGCCAAGATCCTTAAAAAATTTCACTTGACTCAAAATAATATTGGAAATAGAATAACTAGGGTTGCTAGGCACCTTCTTTTTAGAGAACGTCATGCTTTGACATTTGTTGGGGTTAAGGTTGAGCCCATTTTTAAAGCACCAAACTGCAAAATGATTAACATCGGATTGGAGATGAGAGCGATCAAGCGAACCAGTTATCTTTTTAAAAATTTTCATATCATCAGCAAATATTAATATTTCACTGAAGGAAATGCAAGACACAACATCATTGATAGCTAAAATAAATAGAAGAGGTCCTAGATGACTTCCCTGAGGTACACCTGAGCCAGCATTAAAAGGGTTGGAAAGGATATTACGAAACTTTACTTGGTAAGATCTCATAGACAGATAAGAAAGTACCCAATCGGTGAACACAGGTGGGAAGCCAATAGCCTTTAGTTTGAACAGTATAATATTGTGTGAAAGTTGATCGAAAGCTTTAGAAAAATCCGTGTAGATGCAATCGAGCTCATTACCATTTTCTAGTGCTAAAGAACATTTTTGAAGAAAGCATAGCAGGTTTGTGACAGTCGATCTATTTTTGACGAAACCGTGTTGCTGTGTGCAAATAACGTTTTTTACACTGAAAGCCAGCTGTTCACATACTAGTTTTTCAAATAGTTTAGGAATGCTAGAAAGTTTGGCAATGGGGCTATAGTTTTTTATATCACATTTATCCCCTTTTTTAAAAACTGGAGTGATAAAAGATCTTTTCCAAAGTAAAGGAAATTTACTGGATTTCAAAGAAAGTAAGAACATATATTGTAAAGGAAACGCTAAGCATGACCTACATTTTTTTAGTACAATTGGAGGAATGCCATCCGGCCCGGAAGAAAAATCGTCATTTAAGGTTTCAAGACTCCAAAAAAGTTTATCAATTTCAATAACAATGTTATTAAAACATACTTGATTACAGTTGCTTAGATATCTGAAGAAATCAGTATCAATGTCAACAGTAGTATCACAAAATGAGCTGCGAAACTGGTCAGCAAATGCATTACAAATATCAGAGATGCTCTCATAAGAACAGTTCTCATACACAAAACTAGCTGGATAACCATCTGATTTTTTCTTTGAGTTAACAAACTGCCAGAAGGTTTTTGGATCCTTTTTAAATGAGTATCCCATTCGGTCAATGAAATTTGAATAAAGATTTTTAGAAAGTGTCTTAAATTCTTCAAAAAGAAAAACGTAAGACTCATAGTCGGAAACGGAATGAGTTTTAATATAAGTGTTCCAAGCTTTATTTCTTTTATTTCTTAAAACTTTTAACTCTTTAGTATACCATGGATGGTTGGGTTCAGAATTTTTAAAAATTTTTTTAGGAATTGATTTTTCTATACATCTATAGAGAATCAAATAAAAGCTGCTAACAGCTTCGTCAATATTGGTAAAAACTGATATGTTTTCGATACCAGACATAATTAATTCACCACAGAGCAAATCGAAATCAGCTTTGCGGTAGTCAAACACATAGGAACAATCATGAGAGTTACTATTAGTGTGGATCTCGCCACTCAAGTCAAGAAAAATATTCAGAGGTGGGTGGTAGTCATCTATGTTAGTTTCATCAAGGCTAGGATCAGTAATTCCGAAACTAGATTCAATAACAACGGTACTAACAGAGTCTGAAGAGAAGACCAAATCGAGAATTCGATTTTTAGAGTTTTTGATACAGCTTACTTGCCGTAAGTCGGTTGATGTTAAATTATCCAACAACATTAGTTCCTGTTGAGGTGAAGTCAAAGATGGCTTAAAATAGGTTTCATCCGAAGATGGTAACCATTGAATAAAGGGTAAATTAAAGTCACCTAAGAATAATACATAATTTTCAAAGCACAGTAATTCATTAACATAGTCTAAAACTAACGTTAATTCTTTATATGTTGAGGCAGAGCTCTTTGGTGGAATATATGTATTTATAATATAAACGATTCTAGATTTGATTGAGACTTTGACACATAATACATTTACAGTTAATTCAAATGGGAAAGTTATAAGAGAGGACATATACTTGCTACGAACAGCAGTAAGTACGCCACCTCCAACTTCCGATTTGTTATTATAGGTACGATCATTTCTATATACTAAGTACTCATGGTCAAATAATTCAGAATCTAAAAAGGTGGAGTTAAGCCAAGTTTCCGTCAGAGCAAAAATGTCATGAGAGAATGCTTGAGAGTTGTTATAAAGATTGGCAGTTTTACTGCGAAGCCCTCTTACATTTTGGTAGAAGAGGGAGATACTTTCAAGTTTTTTGATCCCTTATTGACGTTACTTTTGGTATGACGAGCTGAAAATTCTTTAATAAGAGTATCAGGCGGCCAAATCTGAGGGTTACAAATAGCGTCAAAAAGCGTTGGAGAAACAATAATCTAAAAGAAGCCACATAGTTGTTAGGCTTACTTATTTTATTACACCTAACAAACGAATCGTTTGTGATGCATTTATTAGTTTTGAGGTGGAAAATTACATCTTCTGGAGTAGTATCTGATTTGAGACGAGATATGAATATGGTCTTCGGCTTGGGCACTGATTCCACAAACCGTGGGGGTCTATCATGATCAGATATTACACTAGCCATATTGTTCGAAATCATAGGGGCGACAGATTCGATTGGATTAGGTGAGTTTGGAGAGCTTAAAGTCACTATATCAGTCGTGTTTGAATTATTAGACTCAATTGGATTAGGCTGAACAGAAGAGCTTAAGGTGAGTATTTCATTCATATTTAAGTTAAGAGATGTAGCTATATTCACCCCTATCACAGATTCCATCGTAATCGAAAAAAGTCTACGTTTCCCGATGTTACTATCACATAATCCATTCGGAGTGGAACGAATTTCGAAATTCGTGAATCTGGTATCACTAATTCCGAATGAAACGGAAAAATGACGTCCTTTTCTACGACAAGTTTCTTCTGTCGTAGAGCGTAGAGCCATAGGTAAAATCCATTTGTAAAAACATAAAAAAACACATTTGTATGAAACAATTTTACAAAATATAATTCTACTTAAGAAAAAACCACAAAAACAAAAACTATCTCGTAAATTAAATAAGATCCAGCTCTGCTTTTATTTCCTCCCAGTGGTCATTAGCTTCTTCTTTTGGATGTTTAGTGTATCCTTTTGTTATGTCTCGATTACAGGATAACATTTCATACAGCCTGTTGTTTGTTTGTTTGTTGTTTTCACCCTTTAAGAATATCGGTTATATTTATAAACACATATCAATGAATAAAATTCTTTCCGAAAGAAATTACATTTTTTCAAATGACTGTCTTTGTTACGCCCGTTTCCAAATTTAAGCGAAATTGAAACTTGGAGTGTTTAAATTGGTTTAAATACCAGTCGTATGATTGTTAAATTACTTTTTTATCTGTTAGCACTCAAAACAACACTTAAATTTTATACGGAAAAAGCTTGGATTTCACAAATTATTTTATGATTTGTTAAGCGAATGAAATTCTATTTGACAGATTGGAAAGTACTCATGGACCACCTAACAAAAATCCTCTTTAGGGAATTTATAACTTGATGAAGAAAATATTTGATTATATTCGACAGTAAAATTGTTTATTTCATATAACATTTAAGATTTGATCAATGATACAGATCTATTATAACTTATCCTAAGCACAAAAAGTGCAAATAAATCAATTTTTACTAGAAAACAAAAATCGGTAAAAAAATGTGTTTGGGAAAAGTAAAGGGATTTTTTTTTAAGTTTAGGGATTTTTGTTTCTATTGCTTCGAGTATTTATTTTGACATAGGACAGCTGACTTCGAAAATGGACACTCATTTTTTCAATCAGGCAATGCTTTTTTCGAATTCGTTCGGAATTTGTGATTGCTTTTTATCGGGATTCGTATCGTGATTTTTCACTCGGGGATTTCTCCGAATGGATTTCATGATAGGGGTGATTACTTCGCAAACCACTTCTTTTCGTACCAACACTTACAGAGGGCACGCTGTCCTGTTTACTTTTCAAACCCTTACTTGATTTTAAAGGTTGGTAGGAAGCAGAAGGAGTAGGAGGAAGTTGAAGGTTTAAGTCATCAGTAGAGGTAGAAATATCTACCGAGTACTGGGCGCTAGAGAAAGAGTTGACATTAGCAACTGCTATATTAAAACAACTCGAAATTTCATTAATGCCCTTTGATATTTTTGTTATATCATTTTTAAATGATTCTAACTTAAATGCCAATTGGGAAAGAGAAATTTTTCTACAGTTGCTGCAGTACCAAAAAGCGATTTTCGATGCAGTAACTTTTTCAATGAAAGCACTCGTAGAACCAACACATTTTGCATGGAATGCTTTGCCACATGGGCCGAAGCAGGCAAAAAGGGGGTTGTTGTTGGAGCTATCAATGCACTTTTCTGCCGCGCAATTCATTTTCTAATTAAAAAAGTTTTAAATAAATCAAAATTAAAACAGCAGAAATTTAAAAAAGATAGAAAAAAAAAATTTACGGGAAGTACCGGATTTGAACCTGTGATAATCGGATTCAAAGTCAATGGTCTTAGCACCTGCGCTAAAGAATATCTTAAAATTGAATGTGTAAAATTAAAATTAAACAAAATTTATATTTAATGAATAGAGAAGGTAAACGTGTAAATTGTGAAGAACTAATAAAAATATTAAAGAGAGAAAACACTCAAGAGCAATTTTTTTTTTTTTTTTAGTTAGTGGATAATACTCAGAAAGTTTGTGGTAAACAACGATCTAAGAGAGATTGAATTTGGAAAATATAGGTATGTAATTACAACATGCAATGGCTTACCAAGAATAAATTCACAAACAAATTCACGAACAGCATAAATGCTATACACACAACACTATACAATGAATTATTAGTAAGAAAGTATAATGAATGTTACTAAAGTAAGCAATTAACAAGGTAAACAATTAAATGAAAGGTTAAACTATTAAAAAGTCAAAAACTAATTGGAGCTAATTTACACGTAAACCAACACACAAGAAACCAGTGATGCCACTTTTAAACTACTCACGTCTTCTAAAATATAAAATTTCGTAAAAAACGTGTAAGCCATTAACGAGAAAGTCGGTTTACAAAAAAAAAGGCACAATGGAAGGTACCGGTCTTAGCCTTTTATCAATAAAATTTCTTACTTCATAAGAAAGACAATTGAAAAATAATTCTTCACATAAAATTTTATCGAAATCGTTAGAGCCGTTTCCAAGAAAAATAAGTATTATCATAGCAGGTACCGTTATTTCATGACCTAGAGACCCAATTCCAAAAACCTATCTGTAGGCTGCCCCACAAACCCTAACTCCAAATTTTGAAGAACATTGGTCAAGCGGTTCAGGCTGTAGATCCATATACGGACATACAAACAGACAGAGAGACAGACAGAATTGTATGACCCAATTTTTTCGTATCCTCTATCATCGTAATGTCATGTTTAGTTGTTATCTCAAATTTTTTTTCTGTACGATTGCAAAACTTATAATCGCAAGTAAAAAGAGACAGCAACTTTCTGTGAGTGGTCCCGTTGAATTGTGGTGGACGTATCGAAATGCATTTCCTGTCTGCCTCTGGAAGTTCGAGATTCAAATGCCAAAAATATAAAATCATTTTTCTGGTATCACCTTTCATAAGAAATCGGTAACTCTACTGAGATAAATACCACTGAAATAACAGGAGCTTCTCTCGGAGTTAGAAAAAAGTTGTAAGCAACTATGCAAATAAAGATAAAATAAACTCTGCCGTGCCCCTAACAAAAACAAAAAACAAACCAATTAAAAAAGGATTTGGCTGTTTTGTTTATCTTTTTTTGCCAGCGGCATACAACTAAAGTGAATAAAAAGCTCAATATAACAAATTACATCAATAACGCAAACAGCTTTTGATCGAATCGACCTATTTTCCCATAGTAGGTGTATAAATGACTCCTCTAAAGACAATAAACTCATAAAGACTAACATTTATTGATTTCACACGAGAACTAAGCTATGAGCGAAATGTACTAAAACTATTGAAATGATAAGAACATCAAAAACAAAATGTGATATGTATTTAATGCCATTGATAGCAACTCCGTTGCATATTTTCTAATCGTTCTATAAGCGCGCCAATAATTCTGTTTTCAAAAAAAGTGCATAACAAAACCGGTATTTGCATAAAACACACTTGTTACAAGTGTGAGTTAGTTTAGATCCCTGCAATAAGAGTCAGAGAGCAAGAACCGAATTACCACTTCAGATATCGAGAAATAAATGACTAGGGTTCCCTTCCTTGCGCATGCAGCGTAGTGCTTTATAGCCAATACGCTAGCTCGGCCGCATATCATTAGCATTCAAATTTGATCTATAAAAGCTCTTTCATTACAATAAAACACAAAATTTGAAACTAAAATACAAATCTTTCAATTTCAGGTGAATATTTTGCATTGAATTACAGCCCGATTCTGCTCAAAAGTCACAAGTCACAACGTCATGACCTGCTAAACACCATACCACAACTTGAGTATTAAATGGAAACGTATATGAAACGTTTTGATTTGTGAGTTATTATTATTAGAATCGGCTGTTAATTTAGCTACGTAGGACTGACCTATGTATATATTTCTACTCACACAACTAGTTCAATCACTTATTCCGAGCCCCTCAAACATTAAAAACAAGAATCTAAAAAGAAAACATAGGTTAGAGATAACAAGATCCATCTTAATAACCTTTAGTTTTCTTAGAGCGATTTCACTATCTTTGAAGAAATCACTACATCGAACTTGTGCTTCATCAAGTATTTTCAAAGCAATGTTTCACTAATTCACAAACTCATTTTAATATTTCCAACAACTTTATTAGCTTTATCAGCAAAACACGTTTTAATCATCTAAATTTATTGCTCAGAATCCAAATAAACACACTGAATTGTGAATGGCGTTGATGAAAACCTTTCTGCTTCCAAATATTTGCTTAGTGGAAAAAGTTTTGAAAACAATAAAAATATGACAATGTTGATAGCATAGAGGTGTATTGAACAATCTATTCTGCTCTTCCCTTTGTTATCAATAGAGCTTAGTTCTTATGTAATGTCCTTTAAAATCCGACTTTGAGATCATCACTTAGTCTTCTTATCAGCCAAACTACGATGTTCTTATCAGTGTTTTCTTTAAAAGATTTAAGACTGTCGCAAATCACAGTCATGGCCAATTGCGCAACAAAAGCAAATAATTTCTTCAATCACACTATTGGAAAGACTTATGTCTTTTCCAATCAACCCTTTTCAGAGACTTGAACTGATAATCGTCTTTTTCAATGCCAGACAAGTTGGCTCCACAGCGTCATTAAAATATTTTCTTTGAATTTCTGACTTAACCTTTACAACCACTTTTTAATTTCACTTCTTTTTATTTGCTTTATTGTTATTCTGACACTAACAATTTCGTTTTCTATTTTTATTAAGGCTTTGCAACAAATTAAACTAACATCAATCAACAACGGTGGCAGCGACGAGAGCAGCACCGCGTCCAGATCCATCCTCAGATAGCATCAAGTCAAATCCGATTTGTGGATTCACCAATTCCCTCATCTTGTCATACATGTGCTCACTGAACATGGGATGCAGTCTGAACACTGTTCCATCCACTCCCACTGTCGTATGGCCCTCATTGATTTTGTTTATCATAGTAGCCTGGCTACATGCAACAAGGTGAGCAGCTCGGATGGAAACGCACTCACAAATGTACCTAACCTCAGCACAATCCTCATCGGTGACCGAAGCCAGACCTAATTCCTGGAGAATTCGTCGACAATTCGTGAAGTCCCCATCTTCATCGGCTTCAATTTCCGATACAAATCTTGTCTCAAAGCTGTCCGGCATTTGAAGTGCTTTTGGTTTTTGATTGGCAAAAAGAAGTTTCTTGTCGATGGCCTTTAGCAGAACCAATCGAACTATTTCACCCATATACATGCCGGAAATCATCTTCTCGTAGATTTGCTTGCCGGGGTTCATTGATGCTTCGTCAATAATTCGATCGTATTCGGTGCGAACAAAGTCAAGTGAACCACTTTCGCCGAAGGCACCCATCTCGGCATTGATGATGACATAAGGCTTCCCAGGCTCGCCATCATAGAGTTCAACGTTTTCTACTCGCTCCAGGTAGCACGCATTGCATCCGGTTCCGATGATTACTCCGATATGGCAATTTTTATTTCTATGAGCGCATGACATGAGTGTTCCGGTGGTATCGTTGAGGATTGCCACCACCGAAATAGAAACATCTCCTCGTCTTTCCAATGCATCCTTCAGCAGCTGCACAACGTCTTCATTCTCCACTCCAGGACAATTAAATCCCTTGGTCCAGCGAATTAAATATCCCTTGGTTAGTCCGAGCTGTCTCAATGGGAATGAAAATGTGAACCCCAAATGAAGATGCTCGTCCTTCAATCCCTGCTCCTCCATAAAAGTTGCCAAGCATTCAGCTATGTGATTGAATAGGTCTACTCCTGGGCCTGTCATGATTTCCTGTGAGATGGCATAGGTCTTTGACTTTAGATCCACTTCATGGTGTGCCTTTAACGTGACAAGCAGAACCCGGAAATTAGTTCCACCCAAATCCAAAGCCATGTACCGGCCAACTTCCTCCCCCGTTGGCAAGTCCTGAACGTAGGTAACAAAACACTTCACATCTGCCTGGTCGTGTGTACGTTTGCATAGACCGCGATTCAATTCATTTAAAAACCTCCGATTAATCTCAAATAATTGACTATTTTTGAGTATAAACTCCTCCATTAGGGCCCGACATTTGCGCGTTTTAGTAGACATGTTGATATGTCCGATTCTTAAAAGCAACTGTCGTTTGATCTGAATGAACTGAACAGCTAGGCACTAATTATGAAACTATCTTCTAGACAATGCTACTTGACTTAGTATAATCTAACTTAGTGGTTTGTATTAGGTATACTAGAGCTTAGACTGAGTTAGGTAAGTGGTATAAAATTTTTAGTTTGGGAGTCGTCGAAAAGTGCACAAGAGCTCGACCATCATTGAGGCCATAAAACGATAAGTTTTTGCGTATCTTTTTATATCATGAAATTGGCCCTAAAACTATGGGTTGTAGTGTTTGTTGTATCTATTGTACGGTACTACCATCAAATGTTATATGGTTTTGAAAATTTCTTCAAACTTGAGGGTAAGGGGTGAAGGTTAAAGAGATTACTGTGTGTTTTTATTGTGTGGGGTTATCGAACACGATGATAAGATCGCAAATTCACATAGGAAATACACGAATTGATTTAGTTTTTGCCTTTTTTTCTTTTTTCTCTAGGTTAGTGAGAGTTATATGCGTTTGCATATTTAAATTTATAGAATTAATATTCTTATGAGATAGTCTTGCATAAGAGATTCGCAAAAAGCTTGCGGGTTCAAGTGGGATTAAGAGCGACAGTCGGTATGAATGATTATTTGTAATGCGGAGTTATTGTTTCGGTTCTTTTCTTGATAAGTGGTTTCTTCACGTTTACGCTATGCAGTTGACATTAAAGTTAACTTCAAAAACTAAAGCAAATTTATTCAAGCTTGCCTGATCTAAAGCAATTAGGTTGTTTTATCGACACGTCAAATGTACTCTTCATATATGTAGGTATATCAATTGAGTAGTTTTGTTTATCATCTGGACTTGACCTTAAGTTAATAAGCACTAGTGCTTAATTTGTTCTGTTCCAGTTTCAAAACTAAGGTTCACGAGCTCAGCAGAAAAAGTACGTAGGTTGAAGGAGTTCAATAAATTGTGCCATAGAATGTCCAGCCACGGTTCACCCATACTCAGCCCTAGAAGCTTTCTTTAAAATCTCCTAAAGAAGGTATGTTATAACTGCCTAAGAGCATTGTCGAGAAATGCAAACATTCACATATCACATGTTCACATTACACAACGGAAACAAGTGGTCAAGTTCAAAAGAAATTAAGAACAATATTTAATAGTAGCTGGACTATATGTAGGGATATACATGACTAGATACAACAGACACTTTGCCCATAGAGCCAATGACAGTACTTCAAACTTGCCATCATAAGAGCACCACTGATGTGTTGGATTTCAATGCTAGCACAACTAAGCCTCTGATTCGATGGAAAACGACCATGAAAATTCTCTAAAGAATAACGTTGTTTTCTCGCAAAGATCCTTGTAAAAACAAAAAAAAACAGCATTGGCAACTGGCTGATAAAATCGATTAGGTGGCCGGGAAGCCACTATGTAACTCGATTTTACAATAAAAGTGGTCCAATACTTGAAATTCCTCCGTTGTAATTCTTAAGAAATGGAAGACTTCGAAAAAACTCGATTCTACTTTCACTGTTATTGGCATTTGAAAGCAAAATCCAAAATAACTTTTAAATAATTTGAAAGTAAAACATGGTTGGGGCCGAGTTTTCTACGACATGCTACAGCCAGGAACGCTGCTAGAAAAAAATAAGGGTTTGAGGTATATCTTCGTTTTACGCTGAACCAATCTGATAAAATTTCCACATCATCGAAGCTTTGAAAAACACGACCAAAGCCAAAGGATATACCTGCTCCGAATAACGCATTAAATAACTCTTATTTCACTCTTTAAATACTTCGCCAAAATCAATAAAAAAACCTAAAATTTTTTCATCTGCGTTTCTTTTAAGTACTTAATGTTAGATCGTCTGTTTCGTACCCCGATCCATAATTTCTTGAGTTACGTATAGTATGTTTTCTAGCGTTGGACCAAAACGCTCTGACTCAACGTGTTTTCGAAAGCATATTGCAGGGAAATCGCGGAACAGGAAGACCTGGTTTAAGGTGGCGCAATCAAGTGGAAGAAGACTTCAACCGACTTAAAGTGTAAAACTTGAGAGAGCTCGCTTGAAATCGAAATTGTTAACGTAAGATGTTGGTTGAGGCTCAGAATCACCTCGAACTGTAATGCCCATCTTCTTTTTAGTTTACGGCCCGGCCGCCGCACAGTGGGGCCAAATGACGAAAAGCTGGCATTAAATCAACCAAAAGAGGTAGATAGTTGAAATTTGGCACAAATCCTACTAATACCAATGTTAGTGCATAGCCAAAATTTCTAATGGCCGCGCCCATTTGTAGGGTTGCCACCTATGCAAATTTTTAAGATGTTAGAAATTTCTCGGAAAATAAAACTTTTTATGTCTTTTATAGAATAATAATACAATAACAATCACTAAAAAATAAATAAAAATTAGAGTTGCCACTTTTGTATATATTTTTTTTTAATTTTATCATTAATATTTTTGTTTAATTTAATTTTCCAAATATCTTCTTATACATAAATACACATTTTATAAATAAGCGAATTAAATAAATTAGATGGCTTCATCACTCTCAAAAACTTGATCTTCATTTTGGCTTTCGTTTGGCGAGGGAGATAATAGCAAATCAAGTGCCTCCTGAGGTAGATACTGAATTTTTTTCTTGGGTAAGTTTCGCATACTCGTTAACACAGGATCTGATGACAGCAAAAATTAAATATGTCAGCATTGGTATTTTCTCTGCTGTTTTTTCTTGAGTGGTGCTCTCTGTATTTCTTAAAATCTTTGTTTCTAGCTTCCTGGGCTTCTTCATTGAGTTGCCCAATGGGTAATGTAGCAAATGCAATTATTTCACATCCATGTATTAAATATTTATGGACGGTAGGGGGCATACAGTACCACGGATATTTTGAAACAAAATATTTTGCTGTTTCATGCGAAAATTGTTTAAATTTCGAAGGGTCAACTTCATGCCCGCATGAAACAACAATCATAATTGTATGCATTTTTTTTTTTATTAAACCCAAATCAATTTTTGTTATATCTGTTGATATGTCTGCGTTTTCAAAAAATCTTCTGGTCGTATTTCCATCATTGGAATTTCCAAAACCAGGCTTCGGCTTATCCACGATTAAGCCCAAACGCTCTCGGAATTTTCTTTGAATTTCTGCTTTTGTTTCGCTTACAATTTTTTGATGTTCTTCTCCCCTTATTTGCCATTTTTTAATTTTTAATTTATATGAGAGATGAAGCAGAAATTCGAAAAACCGAAAAAACCGCCGTGCAAGACTGATAACCAAAATTGCAAATTTTCAGTCTTGATTGGTCTTCGTATCATTTCTTCTATAGAATTAAATTCTTTTTGTTTAGCATCACAAATATAACATTTTTGTGAAGATGAATTTTCTGTAATAGCATTACAAACTTTTCCATCAATCATGGCGAAGATTAAATTGTGTGTTACGGAAATTGTATTTTCGGATTCTCTTACGATACTTGGCTGAAGGTCGGAGATTTCTTTATCTACTCTGTTTTTTTCAGCAACGGATACTGCTGAAGATTCTCTTAAAAATTAAATTTTTAGTTGAACTTGAATTTTGCCATATTATTTTTGACCCAGAAACTAAGCGAAGTGGAACTACGCAAGTAAGAAAAACAGACGAATCATCTGCATTCAATCCATGAAAGGCTTGCTTATATGAGCTGTGCCCAGAACTTCCATCAAAGCCTCATTTAGAGAACAATCTAACGTTTTGCAGTTCTTCGGTACTAAGCAGTTTAATGACGTCCTTTTGGACAGTTATCAAACGGTCAACGGTTAAGTTTAGCAAACCTTGTAGATCCTGTACTCACAGAAGTCTCCATTAAGCTGATATGTTCAGGACTTGGGTAGCAGTTTTTTTTACACTCCTGAATTATTTTGTAGGAAGGAAATACTGAAGGCGCTTTTGATCTTATCATTTCATATTGAAAACGGGATAAGTTTGCTTCAATAATTAACGCTAAGGCTTCTTCACCAGTCATCGAAGTAGGTTCAATAGACTCTCTTAAAGCCTCTCTACAAGTTTTGGCCTTGCTAGGATTCGTGGTAACTTCGTGAATTAGTTTGGCAGTTCCTGATTGCCCAGATGCTCTCAAACTCATTTCAGTCTCAAATGTTAGTTCAGACAATGAAATTGATCTCCTCAACTCCGCAGTTTTTTGCCGTTTTGTTCTATCCGATCCTTCTTCGAAAGAAACAGACGGGCGACCACGTTTAGGTTTAAAAGGACGTTTATATTTAAAAAGAATGGGGTGTTAAGCCAAGTTCTGTTGCTAATTAAGAACCTTGACTCTTTACGAGCAACTTTTTCCCAACGCGTTTTGAATTTTGATTTAAAATCGTTAATTTTTTTTATTTATGTCGTTTTCAAAAGTACCCGAGCATTGAGTCCGCCTCACAACTTCTTCCTTCAAAAACTGAATCTGGCTATTTAAGCCTTAGCGGCCTGACGTTCTCATCATATTAAAAAGGTCTAGTCTGGTAATTCACAACGTTTTAGATGTTGTTGGGCCTAAGAAGGGTTAACAATTCAATAATTTTGGCCAAAAACGTGTGTTTATAGAAAGTGACGTTACCAACAAAAATGAATACTACACACAGGGCTGCAAAAAAAACTTTTCGTATTCTAAAAGTAGATAAAACACTGAACAAATTGACACATAACACTTATGGGAGTTTTACGGTTAACACAACCAAACGACAACGACAAAACACTTTTTTTGTCATTTTTAACTACGAATTAAAATAACATGATTGCTTTTTTTATAAAAAAAAAAATTGTATTATAACGCACCTGAGCTTACTGATTCCATTTCAAAAAGATTCAACTAATTACACGTAATAAGTAAAAAATAAAATTTATTGAAGCAACTCAAAATGATAAAAAGGCGTCTAAGGTTGATGCACAACGTGAACTTTCTCTTCAATTGACATGATCTCCTGAACAACACTTGATGCAAATTAATTTATTCTCTCTCATTTTTTACTCTCTATTATATTTCGAAGAGAAATAGATCGGTCAGTTAAGACAAAGCTCGACGCACTGTTGAATCTTCCTCCCCTTGATACCTACATCATGGGGTGTACTCTCAAGACAATTTCTCGTTTAAAGCGATGTGGTCTCTGGCACAATTCGCACTGGAGCTTTGAGGAACTCGCAAGCAGCATATCTTTTGACTCGCGTCTAATGGATATGCCGTCTGACACGATGATCCCAAGGCTCAAAACTGTGTCAAAATTATTCAGTCAACTTTCCTTCGGTTCAGGACTGGTTCGCTCCAGAATCTGAGCCTGGAAAAAACTGTTATCGTATCTTCACAGAAAACTCCAAAACCGACGAGGGTTCTGGTGCTGGTGCCTTTGTTGAGAACGACGACATTCGACTGCACACATCTTTGGGATCAAACGCTTCCGTTTTCCAAGCGGAGGCTTATGCTATCCTAATGGCCGTGAGCCACGTACAATGGATGGACGGGGAGAAGTATCTTTGTTTGCAGCGACAGCCAAGCTGTGCTAAAGGCCCTTCTCAACCCTCTAACCACTTCGAAAGTGATCCAGGAATGCAAGAGCTCTCTGAATGCGATCGGAAGATTAAATTTCTTGAGTCTCATTTGGGTTCCGGGCCATCACGGCATAACTGGAAATGAAATCGCCGATGAACTTGCTAGGCAGGGATCTCAGACAGCTTTTTCAGGACCTGAACCGTCGCTAGGTCTGCCAGCGTCCTCAGTGAGAGCTTCAATCAACGATTGGATCTGTGAAGAGCAAAATCGTAGATGGCATGCCTCCATTGGATGCAGACAAACCAAGCGTATGCTCCCCAACGTTAGTAAGAAGACTGCAACATTTTTGCTAGCTCGTAGCAGAAAAGACTGTAGAAAGCTTATTGGCATTGCCAGCGGGCACTTCCTCTGTGAATGTCCTGCTTTTTCTCGTATGAGGTTACAGATACTCGGCGCAGACATGGTGAGAGCTGGTAACTTAGGCTCCTTATAACTTAGGCTCCTTATCATGGCAGCGTCTTTTGGCTTTTCTCCGAACATCTGGAAAGCTATAACAAATAGAAGGTTGCTATCTGGTAGTACAATGGACCGGTATTTAGTGTGCTCCAGCTGGTATTTTAAAAACCTCCAAAAAAAAAAAAAAAGGCAAAGCTCAACTTCATATTTTGATTAAATGCCAGCTTTTTTGAGTTTCGCCCCATTGTGCGGCGACATGATTACAATGATTTCGAAAAGATCACAACTATCTTACATAACCGAAGAAAATTATGTCTTTACCAGAACGAATATTTACGAAGTTTACAATGTACATGTACATCATAGGAAAATTGCATTTTTATTGTCATTGTTACGCTAAGGCACTTGAAGAAAAACAAGTATTCTTAGATATAGCTCAATCCTTTGATAAGGTTTGGCACTAAGGGCTGGAGTGCAAACTGCATAGGGACCTTCCTACTAAAAGTACTCAGAACTCAAAAAAAAAAAATAAGCTGGTGTACCACAATAAAGTGTCTTGGGGCCAACCCTGTATCTGCTACATACAAGGACTTAACAGTGGATACCAACGCTATCAATGAAACCTTTGCTGATGATACTACGATATTGGTGCCAAACAAGTCTGCTACAAAAGCTTCATAACAACTGCAAAACGATTGGAAAGCAAAAATGGCATATAAACAACTTTTCAATTTTATTAACAATTCATTACGTTCGATTGTTGAACTTTACCCAGGGATGACCCTGGTTTCCTTGACAACCCTATGAGTTGACTTTCAGGGCGAGTTAAGGTTTTTCAAAAAAAAAACGCTTAGTGGCGACCACAGGGCCACCCCAGGGCTTCAACAAACGAACATACTAGTACCTTACTCCAAAAATGCCGTATACCTAGGAATGACGTTGGATGCTTAGAGCACAGCAAAAATGAAAGAAATGAGGTTAACTTGAAGTTCATAAATCTGTACTGGTTAATTGGAAAGAACATTGATTTATATATTCACAACAAACTTATGCAAGATAAACAAGTACTGAAACCCCGTATGGCATCCAATTATGGGGTTGCACAAAGAAAACCAATGCTGAACCCATTCAAACGTTGCACAGCACATCCGTTCATGAAAATATAAATGCCTCTCGGTATATAAAAAATTTCGATCTACACCGGGACATTCAAATTAAATTGGTTACAGAAGTGCTTTAAAACAAGCTGTGTCACACAATCAGCGACTGCAGTCATACCAACTCCGAAAAGGAGTGTACGGAGGAGGAGTGTCTTAAGTGTACGAAACAATGTTCGGAGGTTAAGCAGAACCAAGTTTCATGAGGTGATGCTATGGTAAAGTATTATAACCATAAAATCATTTCAAATGCAAAATATAAATCAAGAAAAATCCTTTGTCGATCTGTCATAGTAGATTGGTCATGATTTACCTATGGTTTTAGTGGATAAGAGCCCACACTATTCGGTTTCCATTTCAGATAACTAAAAAAAAACAAACTAGAACAGGAAAAAAGAAACCTTTAACTGAACCAACAATCAATCCCATTGGCTATTCTGAGATTTATCTTTTTTGTACCATGAACTCACTATCTAATAAATCTAAATCTAAATCTATGAGTGCCGAAACTCCAACAACAACTCCAAACAACCAGCAAAATCTTCATATTTCATATTTTGGAAAAAAGACTTAGCAACGATGAAGTTGACATACCAATTGTCACACTAAAAAGAAATAAAAGGTATGTGTCGAAATCAACTATCGAAAAAAAATCACCTGGGTACGATCGAATAACTGCTCAGGTTATGAAAGAAATGCCATCAAAAGCCTTCATAAAACTCCAATTCATAATAAATGCATGGCTAAGACCCAATACGCCCCACATCATTGGAAAATTGCTGAAGTAATTGTTATACCAAAGCAAGGTAACTCGCCAAGGACGTCTTACAGACCAATATCGCTTATACCAATAATGGCAAAAGTCTTTGAAAAATTGCTACTGAAAAGACTGAGCAAAGTCATAGAAGAAAGAAATCTAATCCTAAATCATCAGTTTGGATTTAGAAATAAACATTCTACGATAGACCAAGTTCATAGAATAACGGATGCAGTTGATAAAGCATTAGAAGAAAAACAAGTATGTTCGGCTATATTTTTAGATGTTGCTCAAGCATTCGACAAGGTATGGCATGAGGGGCTAGAGTACAAACTGCAAAGGGACCTACCCAGGCAGTACTACGAAATACTAAAATCTTATATCTCAAACCGGCTCTTCAGAGTACGGTATGATCAATTTCAAAGCTATGTAAAATACAAGCCGGTGTTCCACAAGGAAGCGTCCTAGGACCTACCCTGTATTTGCTATATACAAGGGATATTCCAGTGGATAACAACACCATTATGGCTACTTTTGCAGATGATACTGCAATTTTGGCATCTAGTCAGTGCGTCGTCAAGGCTGCTGAGAAATTGAAAAATGCCGTCGACACCGTTAGTGATTGGACCAAAAAATGGCGTATCAAGCTCAATGAAGCTAAATCTGCACATATAAACCTTACAAATAAAAAGTTAAGCTACGTTCAAATGATGAACAACAATCAAGCTGTACCTTACGCCAATACGGCCAAATACCTTGGGATGAATTTGGATGCTAAGCTAAAATGGAAAGAGCATATCAAAAAGAAAAGGGAAGAGCTCAACTTGAAATATAGAAAAATGTACTGGTTAATCAAAAGAAATTCGGACTTATCTGTCGAAAATAAAATAATGCTTTATAAACAAGTACTTAGACCTGTTTGGACCTATGTAATCCAATTATGGGGCTGTACAAAGAAAACAAATACTCAAATCGTCCAAAAGCTTCAAAACAAAGTCCTTCGTGGAATAGTAAATGCACCATGGTATATAAGAAATAGCGATTTACATCGTGACCTACAAATAGAAACGGTTACAGAAGTTGTAAGAAAACATGCTGTATCACACAATCAGCGACTGCATAGTCATATCAACTCTGAAATGGAGTCCGTATTAAATACGAGAGGCAATATACGGAGATCTAATGGTCTAAAAGTCATGGGAAGCATTAAAAGCTTAAGTTTCCCTTAAAGCGATTATATTACATATTGAGAAAGAAAAATCTGTTGTCGATCGTTCATAAATTGGTTCTGATTACGAGGAGATTTTAGTGAGGTAAGAGTTCCACACTACTTGGTGTCGAATACTGACAAGTGTCTTGAAGATTTCCTCCTGAAAAAAACAAAAAAAAAATAAAAAAATTGAAGGAGTACGCACAAGATTCGACAAAAAATAACATAAGCTTTTAAAGCAATATTGCATGCTCAGAGCTAGCACTCCGACTTTACGATTCTAGGACCAAATTACATGAAGTGAGAGTAATTTAACAAAATATCAACTAAGGAATGTACATTTCAACGACCAACCGACGAGTAAATTGAAAGTATGATAAACGTTTATGGCATTTTACTTGCTTACAGACCAAGTCGTAGTTTCCTCAACTAACTATAAATCTTCCACTTAATTAAATAGGATGGCGCAACAGAGCGGGATGCTCCGGAACCTAGCGCATTATCTGCCGATTGCAAACAGCAAAAAGCAAATCGAGAAAGCGCCTTTAATGACAATAAATTTGCTATCAGAGGACTTGACTTGTAAAAGACGATGCCCGTTGAAAAACATTTGTTGTTTTCTTTTGGGATTCGAACCACGAAACTCCCTATTATCAGGCAGACATACTAACCCTTACGTCCTTCAACATTTTTTCTCCCAAAAATCTCCGTTTAATTGACTCGAAAAATGTGAACTTTTTCAAAAAAACATAAAAAACTTACCAATTGCTTCAGATGCTTTCTCCGTTTCGGCGCCATCGGCCTCAGTTGCTTTTTTCTCGCATTCACTGTGTTCGGCCTTTACAATTTTCAAATTGTGAACTTGTTTAGTCTGGAAATTGAAAATATTGATCAACAAATTATTTACAAAACATTCATCGATTTTGTACCAATTTTTTTATTTTATCTTTGTATTTTTTAAGCTTTTTCTGCTTCTTTTTCAGTTGATCGTGCAGGTTATCAATGTAGGAAAATACTTCTCCTTGTGTGCAATTGTTTCGGAGAGACTTTATTGTTCTCAAAACAAATTTAGCAGATTTCTTGTATTTCTGTTTGGTCGGTTTTTCGTTTTTAATCTCGTCTGTTTCACTAGCCATATTTAAAACAATTTTTTTTAAAATGTAGTTTTGTAAAAAGGGAAATAATTTGGAAAAACAGTTTTTTTGTTTTTGAGAAAGTAGCTGTCAAATGTCAATATTATTTTGGAACGTTTTCCAATAGACCAATGGAAAGTGTATAAGAAGTTTACATGAGTAAATACTTTGTTTTATGTACAAAAAATTCGCATGACACTAATCAGTGATATCGAAAAAATTTTGAAAGGATGATTTTGGAAAATTCGCTTCAACTGCCATCTCCTACTTCATTGTCCGCAGACGTTCAAAAAATTAACTAACATAAACGTCCCATTATAGCCAAAAACCGCCGCTAATTTACGATAATTTAACGCTATATTTGACTACACCTCGAAAAAACTAGACTGTGTTTCAATCAAAGGCCGAAGCTCACATTATTTGTTGCTTCATATAAACTTATGCACCCCTTTCCTTCTTTCACACAACCGTCCCGTGCCATTTACATAACGAAGAGAATTGTTGTTTTATATCTAAAAATACCTATCTGAAAATTAAAAAATTATGAAACTTTTCAATATTTTACATTCGTTTCTTTCTTTTGATGAAATTTCAGTTTCATTTCGTCAGTAAACTATTTTTTATGAGTAACATGCATATTCCTCTATGATCAAAGTTTGTCATGCGTTTAAAATAAATGTAATAGAATACTCAAATTAAACTTTCATAACTTCAAAATTCATCCATCGAGTGGTCTAGTAATATTAAACACAGTGCCACCAACCTAACGACATTAAAATAAATAAACGCTTCTCGCAGCTGTTCGATGAACTGTCTTTAATTTGGCATTTGCACATTTCGGTGTAAAGTTCGCGCCATGGATAAATTAAAATTATTTTTATACGCTTTCTTTGCATTTATAATAATTACAACTGTAGAAACAACAAAATTAAACTATCCCCGTGTTCTTTTACCCATTTTTGACAAAATCTCCATCAATTTTACATTGGAAGTGATTGAAAAAGGATGCTTTAAATGGTAAGCTACTCAAGACCTTAACCTCACTTTAACCGGGTTTTCTTGAACTATTGTAATCGAACTTATTCACAGGATGTCATCACGCCAAGATCTAATTTTAATCACCCCGCAATATGATGACTTTGAAAGTGAATGTTCTCACAAAGCCGTGGTAACTGTGTTGTCAAGAGAGCGTCGCCGAAACACGGCCATTGTGCTGGCAGAAGACACCGCCACTACTGAAGTACTGCGTTGTGATGTCATTCTCGATGTAATTGATCAATTGCGGGTGCTGACGACTACCCGAGAGTTGTATTTAGAGGAAGCACCAGAAACTTTTGAACTCTGGGCACAAGATTCCCAGGGAAATGCCTTCACAACTCTCGAAGGAGTTGAATTTGATTGGAAAATCTCTCCCGTTGGACAAGATGCTATCAATAATAAAGACTGGCAAGCGGCTTTGCGCTTTTTAACATTCACTGAAAGTAGCTACCACGAAGTGCCAAAGTCCCTGCAGAAATTTGAAGCGCTGCACATGAAAGGCTACATGGTTTTGTTGGAAGGCATCAATACTGGGACAGCTAAAGTGAGAATGCTTTTATGGTTTTTTTTTTTAGTTTTCAATTCACAATCAAACTCATTGTAGGTGACTGTCCAAATTCCCTATCCAGAGTACTCCGCGGTGCCAATCAACGAAGTGTACATCAATGTCCTAGCCAACATCATCCTCGACCCATCCGATGTACACATTCTTTCTGGCGATACAGTCAACTTCCGGATTTTGCAACTCAAGCTCGGAAAACTACAAGAAATCTCTCTCAATAACCAGTACTTCTTGCAAATTGAGGATACAAATGTTGCTTCTATCAGTGGCAGTACAGCTACAGGCTCGAAATTGGGAAGGACATTTGTAGTGTTGCGAGATAGAAATGTACCTTCCGAAGGCGGTTACACTTCAGATAGCAACGCACCAAAGTCGCCAGTACCGAGAGCCACACTTACTGTCAGTGAACCAAAGAAACTGACTGTGAACTTGTTGCCTCACTACAACTGGATGACCGTTGAGGGTGAGAAGCACGAGATTGCTGTAGACCTGTATGCAAGGTAGGCACAGATTTCACTTCGTTGGTTGTATTATTTGCTTGAAAAACATTTTTCTGTTTCGTTTTAGTGACAATCAAAAAATTACTCTGGGACCGAAGTATGCCGTCGGCTCAGAAATCGACGAATCTCTATTTTACGTGCTGAAAAAATCAAAGAACGGGAGTAGAATATACGGAGAAGCTGTCAAGGAAGGCACAAGCCCTGTTTACGCCGTTTTTAAAGAGGTACTTGTTCTTTTTCTGCTCCTTCCAGTTTTTGTTTTTTAAACTGTCTTCCTGTCCCCAGTTGAATGCCAAAGCCGAGTTGCAGGTGTTCAAGGAGCTCCTTTTGGCTCCTTCAAAAGTAATCCTTCCATATGACCCGAATGTTTCAAAAACGTTGAAAGTACAATTCCGTGCAACTGGAGGAGATGGTTCCTACATGTGGTCTTCGCAGAATCCATCGTTGCTGCAAATCTCCCAGACTGGCATGGCCTCAACGCGCATCGACGCCGACTTAAAAATGCCATCGGATACCTTTGATGAACGCAGCAAAGCCATTTTAACCAACCACGCCAATGTGCGAGTAGCGCTTTTGAGAAACAAAAAAATCACGCGGACAGCAGAAGTTTACTTCCTTCCGCCAGTTAAATTGGACATTGTTCAGTACAACTTTGAGACAGCTTTGAGGGATTATGTGAAACTCCATGTTGCTGTGTACGCTTTCGTCAATAACACACACGTGCCATTTACCAAATGTGAGAACCTCAACTTCCACCTCGAGTTTAGTAATCAAATCTTCCAAGTTGACACAATGCGAGAGGAGATCGATTCTCTGGCACCGAATGCTTGCCACGTAATTTACCTTCGCAGTACAAGTGTCGGAACGACCCACTTCAGTGTGTCGTACAAGTTCATGGACAAGGTTTTGAAAGACGAAGTAACCCTGATGGTTTTTGAAAAACTCAACATCCTTAACCCCATCGAGAATGAGATAATTCTTCCCATTGGTTCGTCAAGGAATGTCTTGTACAGCAACGGTCCACAGAAAATCTTTACGCTTGCAGCGGAGCTCACCAAGAACCTCCAATATGACACGAGCATAGCTGAAGTGTCTGAAATTGAATTCGAATCGCCTCGACAAATAACAGCGTTTACAGTGCTCTGTCGCAAAGTGGGCCAGACCACATTAAACTTTGATGTATTCAATTTCATGCAAACCAAAAACTTTCAGCCTTACATTTCCAATTTTATGACCACTGTCCACTGTGTGAAACCGAGATTTTTGAATCTTTATGCAACGGAGAAGTTGCGACAAAGCTGCCCCATGGAAATGAAAAACTCCCTCATGCACTTAAAAGACAAAGAAGACAAATTCGAGATTGAAATTGAAATTCAGGATGCAAAGAACAGAAGACTGATGAACATCTCGTCGTTGGTAATTGAGTGGCAGTTTGCACAAGAAGGCGAAAGTTATCATAAGGATATTTTTTATTTCCGAGAAAGTGATGAGGAGATCATAGAGGGAGTTCGACTCCCCGGCAAGGATGTTTTGATTAGTACGATCAAAGAAGTTACTAGCAACTTTAAAGTCAAGGGAATTGTGACGAGATATGATGGGGCTGTTTTAGCAAAACATGGCATCACCGCGGAGAGTCCAGCTTTTGGCATTAGAAAGGTGCGAGTATAACTTCGACATCCAATGAATTTTATTTAAAACTTTAACATTTGTATTTCAGTCCAAGTCAGAGAAACTAGCAACACCAGTTATTGAAAATGAAATCAAATTTATGGCGGTCAACAGTACCATGTTTCCATCGGAACACATTTCAATATTTTTGGCCAAAAACAGACCACACAAGGTGCCCATTCAACAAGGCAGTGGCTATTATGATTTTCAAGTTTCCGATACTGGAGTCTTGTCAATTGACTTCGATGCCAAGCGAAGGGAATTAATTGTAACACCACAGCGCATAGGCCATGTAAGTATTGTTCTCTAAGTGAATAGAGTCTATATATTCCTTTGGATTTGTTTCTTGGCTGGTTGCAAACTCTTATTTCAAACTGAAGTCAGAGCGTGGTTACTAATAATAACAAGTCTAAGGGCCAGTTGCTCAATCGAATCATAAATTTAAGTTCTAAATAAAGTTTTCATTTTTGTATGAGACGTTCCGGAATTCTTAAGTTCTACATAAAATCCCCATACTAAAGTAGAACTTTATGTAGAACTTAAATTTATGATTCGATTGAGCAACTGGCCCTAAGTGTCTTAAGCAGTGGATGACTCTTCTTCCACTACCGAATAAAATAAGAAAGAAAAATAATATGTACTTGCAAGTCAAAAAGTAGCCTAACAATGCTAGACTCAAAAATTATTACAACAATTTGTGTCTTGAACTGAAAAAAAAGGCACCACTTTGCAAAGAGGGGGTTTTTTAGAAACAATATTGCCAACACCAAAAAGGAATGGGGTGTAGTGAATGAAATAGATCAGAGGGATATAATGATATAGGTAGTTATAAATCGCGATAATACACGAGTATCCGAGCCTGTACAGGTCGCCAGCTTGTTCAATGACTTTTTTTTTAATTTTAAACTAGTCTATCGTTTTTTCTAACGATGTTAGTTTATCTTGTCAATGCAATTCCGTTGTAAACTAAGCATGTCTACAATCTCAAACTTTTTTTTTTTATTATGTCTATTAAAACATCTCATTCGACTTCTTTTCACCAAATTTCCAGCAATTGTGTTGCGACTCCATAAAAAAGGAGTCCTTAAACAACTATCGTCCTATTTCCTTCTTGTCCGTATTTTGAAAAATCTTCGAAAGAGGTATGAAGTTCAGAATGCTTTCATTTTTGGAAAGGACGCATATTTTCAGTGATTGTCAGTTCGGTTTTAGAAACGGCAGATCCACTGAGAGTTCTTTATTGAAACGCACTAGTAAACTTTATAATGGGGTGAATGCTTCTATATTGTCAGCTGCACTATTCATAGATATAACCAGAGCTTTTAGGTAAACTGTAGCATGCAGGCTTTAGGGGATTTGTTTATGAGTGGTTTGCTTCGTTCTTGAAAACCTAGAATCAAATAGTAAAAATCAAGAAAAGACTTGTAATCAGAAGGAAAACGAAATTTATGTTTTCAACATTAAAAGCACAACATGTGACGAGTTATCCTTATTTTACCCCTTGCTGTACAAGATTTTTTTTGGCGAGTTGTCTTCTTTATTCTTCAACATTTAAGGCTTTTGAAAGTTGCAGTGATGCATGCTTCGAAATTGAACGTGTTGACAGCTTCAAATATCTAGGCACTACATTGTATTCCAAACTTAGCAGGCACTGCTTTGTATTCCAAACTTAGCTGGAAAGATCACACTTTCAATCATTGTATATGGAATCTATAATACTTTCGATAACGAAAATGGTCCATCAAAGCCATCTATGTATCCGCCGGCGTACTAACATTCTCCTGTAATTTTTAGAGCGATGGCGGATACATAGATGGCTTTGAGCGATCGTTTTTGTTTTCGATAGTACTATAGATTCCATATACAATGTTTCAATCTAAAACAGTATTTAAATAGAGTAGTCAAACAGCTGTATCACCTTAGTCTTTATTGTAGTTGTAACTTTTACTAATTGCACTTAATTGCAAAACGACCGCTTTCTTTGGTGATCACCATTTAAAACCCCGATCATTCACGTTTTCCAATTCAAACTTGCCGATTACCAAAATGTCCACGAAGCATTTAGAGGTTGTTTGTCTGATTGCCAATTGCGATGTCGAAACACTATTGATAATTGCCGAACCTCGTTATAGCTCGCCAAGCATTTTCGTGTTGCCCACTTCTTGTGTCAATTCCAAAGGTGAACCTTTATTCATCATCAATGGCAATGACTTGTTGAATTGGAGAACACGCTTATCGCTTAAGTTTGGCGACCCAATTGCACGCGCAACATAGTGCTCCTACTTTGAAACTAGGTTACTATAATTTACTTGACTCTGAACTTCAGTATGGGCTATCTTGTTGGAGAGGTTCCTACTTCATAAATATTAGTCCACTGTTAATAAACAAAAGCATGTAGTCCGCATTTTGTGTAAGGCAAATCATCGTACTCTAAATTTTGAATATTTTAAGTCATTGGAAATTATACCATTAAGGCACCTTTATTGTTACAAAGTCTTAAAAATATTTTTTGAAACTTCTGGGTTTTATGCGGTTAGAGCAGTTTTAAATCACAATCCTCGTGTCAACAATACAAATTTTGTCACGCTACCAAAAAACAATAAAACGCCGTTTTAGTTTACTCCCAGAAATCTTTAGATGCGAAAGAGTAAAACAAAAAAAGATGGCTTTTCTCGTAAAGGGTTTTCCAACAGATATGATATTATTTTGGAGTAGCGTTTCGCCCATTTGTAGTATGTCATGATCTGTCATTTGTTTTGTATTGCATTCAGTGTTTACAATTTCACCATTGGACCACCGTAATCGTCGTGAGTTTCCTGATTTTGCCTTGGAACAACTTGAAACCGACAACGATTTTTAAGAAAATCATCTTTTCCGATGAGGTTCACTTTCATTTGACTGTTGCGGTAAATAAACAAAACTGTCAATTCTGGTGCGATGAAAACTGAAAAAATATTCAAGAAAAACCATTACATTTCTTTGAAGTCATTGGTCTTTCAAAATAAACCAGATTCTCTTCAAGCCTTTCAAGTCAATATTGAACGTGCCATTCATGATATACACCTTGATTTAGTGGAAAAATTAGGTTAATCGAATTTGTTGCGGCAGAAGTCGTGGTGGCCAATTGAATGACGTTTTATTTAAAACTTATTTGTATTCATTGAACTGCACATAAAATCAAAAATATTTGTATTTCCTTAAGAGCAAGTGTGATTTTTCTTAAAAAGAAATCATATCACTCTTATTGGAAAACCATTTATTATATGTGGCTATTCTTCGTTAGAATCATCATCAATCGTGTCATTATTATCTGTGTGTTTGGGTCTTCTGCTTGTTAATTTTTTATAGTTTTGTTATTTTTTCTCTGCTTTCTTCATATTTAATTTTTATTGTTCCTCTCTTTAGATGTTATTTTATTTCTTTTCCTTATATGTTTTTCCCGATCTGTTTTCTACTTAAACTAGTATCCGTTAGAGTTTCTCGCCACTTGTTAAATTACAACTGAGTGATTTTTTTGCTATTTCAAATAACGATAACTGTATTGTTTTTGCTTTTTTATGTATTAATTTAAAGTTTGTTTTGAAATAATGATTAATAAATAATAAATAGGTTGTGTTTTTTTTTTTTTTTTTTTTTTTTTTTTTTTTTTTTTTTTTTTTTTTTTTTTTTTTTTTTTATAATTACGATTTAATATTTCTTCCATGTTTATTTTTTTTTCTCTTCATAGGTTCGCATTGAATTAACAGACCTCTGCTTGATGACGGAACCAGCTTATCTATCTGTTTCCGTTGTTTCCATTGGTTCGATTAAAGTTGAAGTGCCTGATAGAGTGGAAAGAACCAAATCTATTGATGCAATTGTAAAACTTTTTGATTCGAATGACAATCTTCTACTCATTGATCCGTACAATCTACAAATATATGAACTGACCGAGGACATCTTTAACCCAAACATTTTAAGCGTGAAACTAGGCGATCAGATGGAATTGGAAATGGGAGAAATAAGGTTGAAGCTCAAAACAATTTTCAATATGGCTCAATTTGATTATGAGTTCTTTCTCTGCAGGTATACTGTGACAGGAAGTTCGCTCGGAGAATCCAAAGTAGTGTTCAACAGTGGTCGTGGAGAATTGTTAGTTTCCAGCGTTCCTGTAAATATTCAAGTAAATTGTGTAATTGAGGCTTTCGAAAAAACAATTTTGCTAACATATTGATTGATTATTAGGTCTTTCCGCCATTGAGGCTATACCCTAGAAATTCAACTCTAGTTATCGGATCCAGTGTACAAATTTACTACCTTGGCGGACCACATCCAGATGTGAATATTGTTTACTCGGTTCATGATCAAACGATTATTTGTAAGTCAACGTGAATTTGTTGCTTTCAACTAAAATTAACACACTTCAATCTTGAAATAGCAATGGAATCGGCTCTAGTGGTCGCTAGAAAACTTGGTCATACAAAAATCACAGGAAAATGCGTTAGCCATAACCCGAATACCGGCAAGGAAGTTGTCATTTCTGGAGACACAGTGGATATTCATGTCGTGCCATTGACTAGTATACAAATAAATACACCACTTGTTCGCATCAAAAGCGGGGCAGTAATGCCTGCTTTTATCTGGGGTAAGCCTACAAAAATGGTTTGTAAGATTTTACTTAAGTTGACAATTATTTTATAGGACTGTCTGATCTATCTCCTATGGTTTTGGGAACATTGGAAAACATGCGTGTGGTCTGGTCCAGCAATCAACCCGATGTAGTGGATATTTATAACATCTTCTCCGAAGCTGGTAAGTTCTTATGGCATTAAAACGAAAACAAAGTGGAAATTGGATACAGATTGTTGGTACAAATCCACTTTCAATCTCACAACATTTCCACAGAAAAAAACAGTTCTCCGATGATCTTGAATAGTTGAGCTTCGATTCAAGAACAGATACGGAACTAACAAATGAGAAAAAGAACTAAGGAGAAGGACAAATAATATTCAATTCATTTACTCTTGTTCGTTTTTCCTCTCATCTATCCTCAGGCATTGAATACACTGAAAGTGATTTAATCTCGGTACGCATCAAAGCTCTTAACCCGGGAAAAGCTAAAATCCAAGCCAGCGTCATTCTACCATCGGGTCAAAGGCTCTCTGCTAGCGTCGAAGTTGTTGGTAAGTTTTATCTGATGTAAAAAGAAAAAAAAAAGAATAAATAGAAAAGAAAGAACTCTACCCCATTGATTCATTTCTATTTAAGTTTTTAAAATGCTCGAACTGGATGCACCGAAACGAATAACGATGGACTCGATCCTCATTGCTCCACGTAGCACAATACAATTGAAAGCTAATCTCGATGACGTTGTCTACAAACCGGATTCGGATGCAGCCAATGGAATTGTCCGAGTATCATCGGATGGCATTGTCCGTAGTGGTGATACCCTAGGACGAGATTTGATAATTGTATGTTATTCATTCTGCCCATACTGTCTTCTGTACTGATTCTGTGTGCTGTTCAGTGCATTCATTTATCTCTAGAGAAACATCTTTCTATTACTGCACAGCACAGCAAAATTACTTTTGCTATTCTTTTTTAATCGGATGGTGTTTTTCTCATTTTCTGTTTCTTTTTTTTTTTTTTGTATTTACCTCTCTTGTTCTCCTTTTAGGCCCGGACCTATGAACAAACTTTGCCAATTGGCATCGAAGTGAAAAACGTTCAATACATTCTAGCCTCACTGCAATATCCTTCGATTAAATTGAAACAAACGGAAGAGAAAATCCCTCGTGGAATGAATTTTGTGCTGAAGGTTTCGCTTCACGATAATCTGGGCAATGAATTCTCTCACAATATCGAAGATGTCAATGGAATTAAGTACGATTTGTCGCACAAGGATATTGTTGATGTACAGATTGGAAATAATTTGACAGTTGCGGTAAGTGTGTAGAAGAGATAAAAACAATTCTATTTTTATTTATCAAAAATATACATATACGAGTATACAATTCAAATAATTGAGATGTGAAAATCTCATTTAATGTCGTGTGCGAAGAGAGTACATAAATGGTAGAAAGACTGGACAATAAATTGACTTTAGAGGAAAAAAGAATCTTCACGGGTCAATGGCAGAAGTTAAAGTTTTAAGTTGTGGCTTCTGAAATGGAAAATTGCATTTCAATCTATTTTATTGCAAAATTTAAAATATGTATTTTTGGGTGTTCCTTGAAAAAAAAGTTCTCCAATTTTATGTTGTAATGTTGGAAGTTTCTTAACAAGAATCTGTCTATTGAAGTAACAGACATCGACGTTTTTTTGCTTAGTGGTTAAATATACTCTAATGATATGATGCTTCTTTGCATTTATTCATTTTTAGTGCGTTTAAAGTCCTAGAAGGAAGACATGCAGTAAGCCACGTCCCACATAATGTTCGACCATTGTATATCTAAACTATAGTAATTTTACTGAATAGCTTTTTTTATCTCCTTCTTTGTTCGTTAGGAGGCGCAAGCATCGATTGGGGAAGTACATTGTATAAAGAATCAGCTGATGTGGAATGTTTTTTTTGCGTTCGTAAAAAAGAGAGGAATATATGTTTATTATTTTTCCTGCTCTTACGCATATACCTCTCCTCATCTCCAATTACAGTCTTGTGAAATACATTCCAACTTTTGTGGCGTACGTTCAACTCCAACTTTGTCACCGGAAAGGGTCAAAGCAATAGTACTATAGAATATACATACATATGTATATACAATGTATCGACCACTTTCACGGTTGCCACTAGCCAAAAAATGATGTGTCCGAAAATGAAAATAAAAATGACTAAACGTAGCTTGAAATGACCAAAACTATGATTGATTCCGATGAAGAAAGAAGGGAAGAACACCAAGTTCTCAAACGGAAAAGGGAGATATAGAAATTTCATAAAAGTATGAACTTCAAAGTTTGCACCAACATTTTAAAAATCATGCCAGGGTGGAAAATCAAGAACCAAGCCCGTAAAGATAACCAAGCAAACATAGCTGTATAACCGCATTAATCTCTGAGGATCTTGAAAAGTTAATTACTAACTAACTTAACTAATTAACTTGAAAATAGCTTGAAAGTATAGTGCATCAGCTAAATGATTTAGTCGGGAGAAGGCATGCTCAATGAATGGAAAATCTTACAACTGCACCAATTATAGAGGAATACTCCTCTTTAACGTCAGATGCGATGTCTTGTCTTTGTGAACGTCTGGAAACCCACACGGGAGATCTTGGAAAAAACCTGCGTATGACAGTACTGACAGAAACAAACTTTGCAGCGTCATGTCTGGTTGCCAAAAAACCTTTGTTTTTAGTTCTTATAACAGATTTAATCACGAGGTCAAGCACGTGTCATTTGATATCAGTGTTTGCTAAATTCTCCCCAGCAAAATCCGAGTTCTACTTCAGGGTGAGCGCAGAACTCAAAAAAAGCCTAGCTTGGTATTAAGGGTAAACTGAGGTTTTCCAAAAGAGCTCATTGCGGCTACCTCAGAGCAGTCGTTGGGCTTGAACGAGCTAACTTATCTTATTGATGCAGTTTTTACATAATTCGGTAAGAAAACTGCCTTACGTATTCATTTCAATTTTAAGGACCTATAAACTAAAGTGTTTCTCTTATTTCATTTTGTTATAAAATATGACCAAATGGAATAAAAAGTGACCATGTGACCAAATAAAAAAATAATGACCAAACTGGCAACCGTGACCACTTTACCTACTAAAGAATTCATTGGAATAAACCTCCACAGATTGCCTTGGAATCAAGAAGGCTGCGGAATGAAGCCTGCAGAAAGAAAATGATTCAATCCAATACTTCAAACAATTTTAACCGGCAGTACCAACAGTTGTCGGTGCCACTTTCTCCACTATGCATCTAATGAAGATAAAAACTACAGTTGTAAAGATTGTTTCTAGAACTCAATGTTCTTCATGCTTTTGACGCAAAATTATATTATCTGAACCTTTCGGAATCTCAGTCTTCACTGAAACGCTGTAAATTAAATATTTATAAAATGGGAAGATCCCGGGATATCTGTAATATCATACATACATACATTAACAGCGTGGTGCAACTGAGCGGGTACAGCTATAAAACTGTTCGGAATCAATTGAATTAGAAAGCGCTTTTTTTGAGAACGAAGTTATTATCGGAGAACTTACCGATTCCTGGCGAACCTTTTTCGAACCTCGGTCTTCCGACGTAACAGGCAGTCATGATATACCTTAGCCCAAGGGCATGATATCAGCAATCAGGAAAAAAGAAATCAAGATTAATTTCTCATCAGGAAAGAGAGCAACATGAGAACAGCTTAATTTATCATGAATCAATCTATATGCTGGCTGCTTAGCGACGAGGATGACATATATGAAAACGTGAATGAAGTTCAAGAATTTCCTTTCCCTAACTGGAAGGATTCAGTTTATATAAAGTTTTCCAATAGCGGCTTACTTATTTACTTACTTAGGTGGGCATTACAGTTCGGGGTGAACGTGGGCCTCAACTAACATCCTTCTATAACGACTTCGATTTCGGGCGAGCTCTCTCCAGTTTCGCACTCCAAGTCGGTTGAGGTCTTCATCCACTTGACCTCGTCACCTAAGACGAGGTCCTCCCCTTCCGCGATTTCCCTGCAATGTGCTTTCGAAAACCCGTCGAGCCGGAGCGTTTGGGTCCATCCAATCTAAATGACCCAACCATCGTAGCCTCGCGATGCATACTCTTCTGGTTATGCCCCTGTCGCGGTACAGCTCACACAGTTCGTTGTTGTATCTTCTTCTCCACACATTGTCTTCGCATACGGGGCCAAAGATCATTCGTTTTTTTCTTTTTTTCTTTCGAAACGACCAAAGGTTTCTTCATTCGCTTTCGATAAGGTCCATGCTTCTGCGTCCTAAAGCAGGACTGGGATGATAAGGGTCTTATACTCCAAGAGCGACTTGAAAACTTTGAATTTGATTTGTGAAAGCATTAGGTTTGTTCGTTGAACTTTACCCAGCATTGTCCCAGGTTTCGTTGATAACTCTATGAGTTGTCAAAAAAACATGGGTTTTCTAGTCCTCAAAAAACGCTAAACCACAAAATCACCACCCATCCCTGTCATTTGAACTTAAGAATATACCAAAGTCTCGAACAAACCCAGATCTCAAAAAACAACCTATTTAACATTCAGGGCGAGTTTAGGTTTTCCAAACAACGCTTTGTGGCAAACCCAAGGCTTCAACGAACAAACTTATTATTTTACAAATTATCGGACTGTCATTATCAATTTATTCAGGAAATACAACATTTTTATCATGGCAAAGTACACAAACGAGCAACGTCTGCAAATCATAAAATGTGTTCATCTGAATTCAAAGTCGGTGACCGCATCTTAAGAGCGTTAACTCCAATTTTCGTTCGTAATTCTCGCCTTGATAGACAAGCTATAATAAACATAAACTACATATTTGTTGTGTGATATTGTCGTGTCAGTGAGGCAACGGGTTGGTCGAAGTGTCAAAAATCTCGCTGCCGTTCAGTCGTCCGAAGCAAACAATCCAAATCAGTCAATTCCACGGCATTCTCAAGAATTGGGCATCGGTCAGACCACATTATGGCGTATTTTGGTGTATACCCACACAAGTTCAAGCTAACTAAAGAATTTCATACACGTAGTATCTTGAACAATCGAAACAGAACCCCAGTTATCCAATTTCTCCGCACAATCATCAAATCCAACTTCCCAAGGATACACCTTATATGGACACCTGGACACGTAGGGATTCCAGGAAACGAAAGAGCAGATAAAGCCGCCCGAGAGACACTACAGATGCCACTAGTATTTACTAGTCCCCCTTTTTCGTCATCGATGAACAAAACGATGCTAAGCTCTCTACAAGATGAAGCACATCGCCGTTGGGAAAACTCTACATCATTTCTGAAACAACATCACACGACCTTAGGAAAAGTAACTTACAACAAAGCTTTAAACCGACTACAGTCGGTGCAACTCTTCCGATTAAGGCTGGGACATACACTTTTCAACAAATTACATCTATACAAAAAAGAATCACCATCATTATGCTCCTACTGCCATGAAGTTCTGACCGTGTATCACGTCTTACAAAGTTGCCCACTTACAAAAGAACACTTCCATCATAACATACCACCTATTGAAAGAATTTTAGACACAACAGTGCACCCAACCAATTCGCTAATTTTCCCACTTTTAAACAAACACAAACTTAACCTTATATAAATTAACTATCCTACTTACAATATTATTATACGTTTTCCTTTTCAAATTGTAACTTATACTTTGTATTTTATGAATTAAATCTTATATAACTAAATTCAAATTTGTGATTCTCCATTATTTAAAAACTGCCATATGGGCTAAGCTCCCCGGCGCTAAATATTCCGGACAGTGTAAATTTATTTTTTACTGTTACCTGTGAAATAAATAAATAAATAAATAAATTCATACACATACATATGTTTCTGATCGACAATAACGATGGTCACGTTATTGTGGATGGCCAGCGTTATGGCGCTATGATTACCAATTATTTTTGGCCCGAATAGGAAGATATGGACCCGGACGACATGTGTTTCAACTACTTTACGTTGGGCTACGTTAAATCATTGGCTTATGCCAGTAAGCCGACGACCTAGAACCAATATTGAAGGCGGAATAGCGCCCGTTTCAGCCGAAATGTATGGGCGAGTCATCGAAAATTAGATCCAACTAATCGAATCCGTGGTACCCGTGGTGTGATGGATAGCCTGTTAATCCAGAGGTTTGAGTTTGAATCCCAACAGAGGCAAAAATGTTTTTTCCACAGGTATCGCCTTTCGCGAGGAATTTTCAAGTCCTTCGTTAGTATTCATTGCCATGAAAAGCGTTTTCTCGTTCGTAACCGGCAGAAAATTGTAGGTCCCTTCCATTCCCTCACAAGGCATGGTTGTGAGAAATGCGCTAGGCCCTGGGGCTCCTCGCTCTGTTGCGCCACCCTAATTATTTATTTTTAAATTGAACAATGCAAACGGGTCGATATGGACATATGAACGAAGTTGAGTTCGATTTAAAAATGTTTGGTTGTACTTCAAGCCTTATTGGAATACCCTGATATAATAAATTGTTTCCATCTCTTTAAACAAACATACGCTGCACACCAAAGGCATCAATATAATCTTTCACCGGATCATTATTATTTCATTCTTCCTAAGGAAAACAAAGATCTTTTTAAAAAATATTCAAGGTGTCTCCTTTTTATTTTGGTTGGATTTGCTGCGGCTGGCTTATTCTTTGTCCACAAGCTTATGCGAGTTAAAATTAACTCGCTTTCTAGAAAATATATTACCGTCATCGTTTTGTGGTTGTTATTTTTGCTCTACGGTCTGATAATAAATTTTTACTTGGCTTTTCAAATGTAATCTTCTTACAAACCAATAACATCCATCATGGACGAAGACCAAATTGTTTGTTCATTAAATATTTCACAACGCATTGCTAGAAGCTGTAGACATCTTGCATCGTCGTCGTTGTCGTTGTCGTTTTCGTTGGCACTGGTGACTGTGCCATGATATCGTTGAAAAAGCACACCTTAAATCATCACTTAAAGGTGTACCCAAGCAGATAACGGATGACGCCAATTTCAGCACGTCCTCGACGAACATAATTCGTTCCAGATTAATATTCCATGGTATTTTATCTTGTTTCTCTGGGGCATTCTAGCAAAGAGTAGGTTAAAAAGAAAAAGGAAAGAAAAAAGTAAAATCATTCGCCTTCCAATTACTTTGCAGCAAGTTGCACCTTAGTACTCGGTCACTTTACCATCGTATACGTAATCTGCTTAGTGTGCAAAGAAACAGCAATGTCCGCTCACTCTTACCTCGTCTCGGTGTAAACTAATCCCACCCTTGCGTGTTTTGAGTGCAGTTCTTCTTATTTTTTTTTTTTTTTTTTAAAGAAAATCTAAGTTACTGTGAAAAGTCCTTCTCTAATCGGATATATGTCCGCTATGGGAACTCCGAAGGTATATTGCATTTCTTACTTAGTTGGTTTTTTGAAATATTTAAAAGTTTTTCCTTCAAATAAATTTTGTTTATTTTCTCCTTTTTTTGTGTAGATAAATCTTCCAAGGGAAACAAGCAACATGATTGCCATTAGTCTAAAGGACACCACCGGAGTTAAGCATGCTGAGGATTACATCAAACTGTCGGTTTCAGAATCGAGAAACGTCTTCCCAACCAAGGTAAGGTTACTAAACCCTCTGTATATACAAACACACTGCAGTAGTATGGTATCTTCTAGAGAGCAGCTACAAAAGCAAGTAAAATACCATTAGAACTTAGTTTCCTTGAGTTTTTCTTTTTTGTTTTTATTTGGACAAAAATACCTTGCCGATTTTCGATAGTGTCAAATCAAATTATATCTTTTTGCCACTATTACATTAGTTTATGTTTCCTACTTGCTGCTGGTCTGTCGTCCTTGCATCCAGTAAAAATGAAACGCGAACAAAACTATATGTTCTTATTTTTAATTTATTTTCTCCTCTTTTTATCGGGATGGTGGTGGTGCTGCTGCTGCTGCTGCTGTTATTGTCGTCATCATCGTTATGGCTCGTGTGCTGTTGCATTGTAAATAGACAATCTTCTCCGTCGGTGACATTATCTGCTTCGATTCACCTCTGACTTTGTCTTCGTATTGGTCGAGCTCTGATGAACGAATCGTTTCGATTGACAGAAACACTGGTAAGTTTTTCAGCTTTATTTTTAATTTATTTTTATGTTGAAGCAGTTGTGCTCCTTCTGGCGGAAATATTTATTAAACTGTCATCGATTGAGTGGAAATCGAATGTTCGTTTTAAACGAACCATTATTGCTTATGTGGGTATCAAATATAAACGTTACGTGCAAATATGTAATATTGGTGGGGAAGATATGTAAGCAATTTAATATTTTTTTTTTTTGTAAATAATGTGGCTGCTGTATATCCAGTTTAAACGATGTTTGAAATCATTCAACTATTCAAGAAGATTGTTTTTGGATCAGACATACTAACAAAGTGGCTTGGACCAGAAAAGTCCACAATAGACCAAATTTTCACATTATGGCAGATCTGTCAAAAAAAAAAACCTGGAAGCATAATTCCGATATTCACTATCTTTTTATCGATTTTTACAGAGATGAACTGTACATAGCCATGTCTAGTTGCGGTATCTGCAAAATTCGTATGACTATGCAGGATGACTATGGAGAGTTCACGCTGCTCCGTCAAGGTCGGCAGAGAACTCACCGACACCTTTGATGTCGAAAAAGGGTTTAGGCAAGGTGGCAAACTGTCATGCGATCTCTTTAACATCATACTTGAAAAGGTTGTACAAAACTCAAACGCAAACGTCAACACCAGATGAACAACCTTTCAAAGGTCTGTACAATTACTCGCATACGCAGACGATATTGACGTGATGGAAGCGTGATTTGAAAGGTGCTTTTGCGAGCATTGAAACGGAAGCGGCAAAAATGTGTTTGTTGGTAAATGAGGGCAAAACAAAGTTATATGATGCCATCAAACAGGGACACAGAACATCGACGAATTGGACAGAGCGTCATAATCTCATAATAGACAGACATAAGGTGGTACAGGACTTCGTCTACCTAGGATCCGCTATAGACACTGAAAACAAAATCAGTGCGGTGATCAAACGGAGAATAACTCTTGCCAACCGTTGCTCCCCGTTATCCCCTTTATAAGACCTTAATCATGCTTAGCCGTGCGGAAGCGTAGACTTTATAGAAAGCGGATGAGGAAAGCCTTGATCGTTTCGAAAGAAAAATACTCCGAGTGATCTTTGGTTCCGCATGCGAAAACAATGTGTGGAGAAGAAGATACAACAACGAGCTGTGTGAGCTATACCGCGACATGGTCATAGAAGAGTACGCATCGCGAGGTAACGATGGTTTGGCCATGTAGAGCGGTTAGACACAAACGCTCCGGCTCGACAAGTTTTCGAAAGCACATTGCAGGGAAATCGCGGAAGTGGTTTTAGGTGGTGCAATCAAGTGGAAGAGGACCTCAACCGACTTAGAGTGCAAAACTGGAGAAAGCTAGTTTGTAGTAATTGAACCCCGAAGGTACTTCAACTTTGTTTGAGAAATATCATCTCCTTCGCTAGAAAATTCTTATCAAAGGAGGATCTTATTTCCGTCAAAACAGGACACCTTCCAAGAAAATGAATCACATCTTTCTTTTCTCTTCGATTACAGAGATTGCTTACAAGTGGCAGTTTATCCCTATGAGGAACATAGTTGAGATGAAGCAGTCCTCCACGCAATCCTACCATCATTGAGATTAGTTCAACACTCCCGGTATTTGGTTTCCACTGCCTCTATCAGTTATCCAAATTCAAATTTAATTGGAACCCACACCACTGTGCTAGCTCTATCCAATCAGCATACTAACTGCTTTTTCCTCCAACATCTAGTCGGTCTGCTTTCCTTGGTAGTCTTTCATTGGACATACGTACTACCTTAAGAATATAGTCTATATGGAGCTTAAGCGTATATATGAAGATCGGAGATAGTCCTGCTTCTAGCATAACGTTATAGTTAGCAGTTTAAAAAGGAAGACGAAATATTCTTTTTATATAAAGACTTAGAAGATTTTCTACAGTTTCGTGATATTTGCATACTCACACCTGAGACATATAGAGCTAGATTGACCCCGAGACTGATTCAAAAGCACGAAATTTACTACTATGGGTAATGCATTTGTTGGCTAAACATTTCTTCCATGTTGCAATGGCATTTCTCTTCTTCAAATACTTTTCAATGCTAAAGTTCTTAGTAAAACAGACTCCGAGATGTCTATATTCTTTACCAACTTGAATATGCTCATCCTTATATAATATTGAAAAGAATAAAATAAATAAATAAATTAGTATTTTCTTTAAAACATATTTTTATAATCTTTTTTTTATTGACATTCACATTATGAAAATCCTTACCCAATTGCCTTCACGTGAAGATTTAGGATGGATCTTTCCCAAAAGATTTCTTCATCCCGACGTAATTCTAGTTTCCTAGAATGTTCCCTGACGTTGACCCATTTATTTATTCAACAAGTGGTTAGTTTCCTTTCTGAACTCGTAACGTTTTATTTGTAATAAAACAGAAGAGGAAAATACTTTCAACAAATGTTCTCATTACTTTAAATCAAGCTGACATCATAAAGTTATTCGTGAAATATCTCAACGGTTGTTCTTTATCCTGACTTAAATGTTTGCAGCCTTGCATCCCATGCCAGGAGGAATTTTCCATCAAAAAATGATCCCTTTTCCTCCATTGCTCAAAGTCAAATCCATTTTTATTGACCAAATTATGTCATCAATATTTCCTCCCCTGATGAATGGCCCCAGAATCCCAGCCATACATAAAACAAAATAAAACTTTAGCAATACAAATCACAAATTCTCATCACTGAACCGTAAAAGGCACACTGCTGAACCAAAGGATATGACTCAAAGGATAATAACACTAATCGATTTTTATGATGACGTAGTTACACAAACAAACATAAACATAGCTATACGCATATACACTCATCCAAACAAGCACAACAACGATTCCAGTATTTATGGGACCGGATTTAATGCAATGAATTATGTGTCCCTGATTTGCCATTCTATTTATTTTGCATAAATCTCTTTTCCATCGCTCTCCCTCTACTCTTTCTCTTCAGAAATAAAATAATGTACCTTCAGTTCAGTGCCTGCAAAATGTGCAAGAGCATAGTGCTCAAAACCAAAACCTCTATTTCAATCTAGTATTTTTTATTTTATTTTATTTAATTTTTTTTTAACTATACCCCACTTTTTCCCATTTATCTTTCGTTCTAAGGAGTCGGCAAAGTCTTGGGAAATCGATTCAAGCTGGGCGAAAAGGTCGTCGTCACCAATGGCGATAAAACTGGTAGTTTCCTGAAATACGATGTTGAAGTTCGTGATGCCGATAAGGTAAGAAGAGTGTTCATATATACGATGCCGTACATATGTTTGCGTTAACAAAAAAAAAAGCAGATAAATCACTTTCCAACAACTTATCCCATAGATTGAGTTCTTCAAGTTGTTCGACATATTTAGTGGTACTTCGTACCGAGGACACCTAATCGTACGCAATCATCTTCAAGTGGATAAGTTCGCCAATTTGGTAAGTTTCAACTAAAATTGATTCCAATCTGTAATCTTTTGAAGAACGACAACACTTACTGATGCTCATCTCATCTCATCTCATGTCCTCTTGTGTAGATTGCTAAGAACGTTTCCAAATGCTCAAACTTAATTGATAAAGTTCCCATAAACTTCTTCACGTGTCGTCTAACATCGAAGCAACAACAATTGGGAACCTTGTTGTTGGAACATTACAAGGTATTGCCCTATTTCGATGTCGAAACGGGAACATATGCATGCCAAATTGAACTGACGACAACTTTTAATGAAGTTCTCAACATTGTTAAAACGAATGAAGTTAACTTTGAGCTTGAGGTGAGTCACCTGAACTCTTCTGTTACGGCATGTCTCATCCATATCTTTGTTTATTTATTTGCAGGCTCGTTTGCCAAACGGGTTGACAGATGCGATAACGTTAAAGTTTGTGCCTGGAATCAGAGTGACTCCAGGACACATTTATGTCGCTGATATTGGCCAACAGGACATAATAATCACTGGACTGGATAAAGTTCTGCAGAAGATTGAGGTGAGTGTAGAATAAAGAGTGAAAATGAAAAGTGAAGGGTGTGTTGGGAAATGCATGTGGTAGGGTGATTTTTTCTTTTATTTTTTTCTAATTACGCCAATTCGTCGTTGTCCTCCTCTGTCTGATAAATCCTTTGCTATTTGTCGTTTGGCTCAGTTGACTCAGTTCTCAGTGACGGACGCATTGGTGGCGGATGGCATGTTACAAATTGAATTAACTATCGGTTTCAATTGAATGAGAACGTAGACGACAAATGGTGCAAACATGATGCTCATTCATGTTTTTCTTAGACATCCGAATGGATTACCATTGAAATGGGAGAATGCGATTGAAGTTTTCTCCTTAGTTTCTGTTTGAATTAAAATAGAAACGTTTATCATTTTGCGAAAAGACATCAAACCATCAGGGGCGGAATTTTTAATTTAACTTAAAGTCGAATGGCACAAAAAAATGTCCTTTCGCTGGATGTAAAATTGTCATTTTTCCCTTGATTGAAAGAATGTCGTTTTTGCTGCTAACAAAGTAATGAATAATTTAGTTTGTAAGAAAATTAAGTTTTTATAAAGTTGGATTCTGTCGTCTGTGTTGGGAGGTATTGTTTGCCTTCTAGAACAGTACAATATCACATTTAAGAACTAATTTAAAAATTCAAATAAGAATTAGTCAAAGTCTCTTCAAGCATTCGATGAATTTTACTTAAAGTGAGAATAAATTTAAGGGATTTTTGCTCTTCAATTTGACAAAAAGGGAGAATTTCCGCCGCGCTTTTGGAATATAAATAGGGCATACGTTAGATTTTTTTTTAGGAAAACTGTATGTGTGTGTTATATTTAATTTTGATTGTTGTTCGGTGCCAAGCAACGCACAGGTATACATGTGAACTTATTCGAGTATTGTGAAAAATGAGCTGAAAGGAAGAAACATGGAATTGAGCAATTAATTTGTTTGGAATGTGAATACGTTGAAAAGAATACTCATGGTATGCCTTTTCCAATGGTATGAAATGATGCCAAAAATATTTTTGGCTGGTTGAAGTGGATAATGTCATTTGAAGTTCAAAAGATATGGGAGTAAATAATTCAAATAATATGCATTACAAAGCTTTTATAAATCTGACTGCCTTGCTTTGAAAATTTCCTTAGTTGACAAATGTTTAGTTTTTTTCCGGACGAAGTAATCAGTGTTGCCTCCAGGAAAGTTAAATTCTTGCATGAGAGTAGTTCACATAATTTGTTATGAAGAATATGCATTTCATTATTTAAATTTTTGTGTTCAGTATCAGATACATCTGTGAACTGAAATATGTACACATAAAACAATATTATGATTTATTTATTGATGTGTAGCATCTTTCTATTAACTTTCTGGAATCGAGTGGTTTAATAAAAAAGACGGAAGTGTATAGACAAAAGTGTGCAGCAGGTAGCTCCCCGGTTAGTTGATCTAAAATCAAATAGAATAAAGAGAAAGTATGGATAGTACTATTGATTTGTAGGACAATGTTCAACGTTATTGTGCCAGTAAATTGGTCACCATATGAAAAAATATTAACCCTTGGGCCGGTTGATATTTTCGCTAAACTTTAGCACTGGGGATTTTGAAAGTGTAATTTTAAAAAGACTTCCCGCTTTGGTTTTTAAATAGAAAACTTGATGATGTGTTTGCTAAGTCTCATACTAAATAACACCGTCAAATTAACACCGGTTCCGATTTAAAAACAAGTCTTCTAAGTGCTGCTAGGATCAGTGTGTGTATTTACTGACTTATAAGCAAATTTTGTATACGACCTGAGTGAAAAGGAGCCATTTGAAAGCTCGTACAGACATTCAAAATATTGCTATAAAGTGAGTCAAGAAATTCTTGTACCATTTTCAAAATAAATAAATAAATAGGGTGGTGCAACAGAGCGAGGAGCCCCTGGGCCTAGCGCATTTCTCATAACCATGTCTTCTGAGGAAATGGAGGAGACCTACAATTTTCCGCCGGTTCCGAACGGCTAATCGAGAAAGGACTTTTCATTGCAATTAGTTTACTAACGGACGCCTTGCCAATTCCTCGCGAAAGATGATACCCTTGAACAACATATTTGCCTCTGTTGGGACTCGAACCACGAACCTCTGAGAATACCCGCGCAACGGGTATTCTCAAAATAAAGTTTGACAAATACACTATCGTAAGGTTCGTTCGTTTTTTATCGTGATCTTGAAAGGATCACCTTTCTCCTACTTAACCGCTTCACACTTTTGATTCGCACGTGGAGTACCCCGAGTTGTGAGCATCGGCAAGCATCCTGGTTTTGGATTATTCTTTCTTGTAAGCCAACCTAATGCAGATGCGTTAAAATTTCTCTGTACCATGAATTTTTGGGTATGTCCCTTTTTTCTGGTTTTGAGTCTCTGGATCTCTCCTTTGAACTTATTTATATACTTTTTGTACTTTGTTCAACATTGGGTTCGTTCGTCCTAGTTTACTTGACAACCCTATGAGTTAGGAGAAACCCAGGGGTCAAAAAACACTCAGTTTGACATTCAAGGTGAGTTTGGGTTTTTCAAAAACGCTATTGTGAACCGTACGTGAATGATGGGCGGGCGCGTCCAGTTTGCTTACTCGACGATTGATGTCGTCACCGTTTCTTTCTACGTTTGAAGTATCAAAATTCATAGATTGATTTTCATAAACATTCTGTACTCTAGTTGTAAACGAAACTTAACTATTCTTAACTATTCTACGATAACGCCCATTCATGCAGACCTCCAAAATAATTGATTTGTATCCCGGCCGATTGATGCAAATAATGGTAAAAGCTTCTCAAAACCTGATTTAAAATGCGATCAAAGGCGTGATTTGTATGGCCTCATCACTATAGAAAACTTTATGAACATCACAAAAAGAAATTAGAAAACGTCTATGATTGTGATTCATGATATCTTATCTCACTCATCTTTATATTTAAGCAATGGAGAACACCATTTTCGACAAGGAAACATAACTCGTAAAGATTATCGCATATTTTTTGAATTAATTAAAAACAAAAATTTAAAGTTAATCACTCATAAAAGAAGATCCCATCCAATCTCTTAACACATTAATTTTGTGATTTATCGCACAACTAACACTCACAACGCCCCTTGTTGCATCACCGCGTACTTATAACTAACCCATTGCAATCGTCAAGGTCTTGAGCTTCTCCCTTCCTCAGTAATTTATTACCAACAACCGACATAATATTGTGGAACTTCCAAGACCATTATGCTTAAAAACACAATAGCATCGTTTAAGTGATTATCCACTTTCAAAGGCAACTATTTTTACAGTTGAGGCGAACCCTCTTGTGTGCGAAACTGCATAAAACTATATGTTGGTGTATTGTTCCTTCGGGTCTGGTGATGGTCCTCTGGTCATTGTATCCAATTCTTCTACTCTCAATGCATCCAGTTATACCTAATGGAATTTCCTCGAGTGGTCTCTCCTCTCTCCTAATAGCACTTAAGTGCGAATATTATCGATTTTGATGTACATTCGATGGCTTCCTGGCTGAATACTCAACAAATCATGCCACGCTATACACGCCTTCTTCATCTCTTAAAGTCTTATTATAAAGGACCTACACCTACATACCTATATGTATATACAATGTAACTTTCTAGTGCTAAGCCTTTTTTCCGACCAACGGCGGTTTATTGTTTCCGATTGTTACTATAAAACTTTTTTATTTTTTTTTTTTACCTTGAGTGTAGCAGCTTTATCCGGTGGACAATAAAAAATAAAAGCTATAAATGACGCCGTTTACATGGTGGAAATACTCATATTGCATCAGTTTTTCAATGACACGATGTTTTTTTATTTAATTTTTTTAATGGAATTGGTTAATGGCTATGGGAACTAAAATGGAATTAAAATTAATTGTACAAACAAAATGGCAAACTATGCATGCATAAATTAATAATTAAATTTGTCCAGTTGGGATATTCTTTTCGCTTTTATGGTTTTATATGAACAACCCAGCCCTTTAGCACTTGCACCAACACGATATGTATCGTATATTTTTATTAATCTCCCTTGTTGATAAAAATGTGTCGTAACAGCGAAAAAATAGCCATAACACACACGTTCTATCCGAATAATTTTTGCCTAAAGTTTTTAAAACTGTGAGGAAAAAAATCACAAATGAAATAATGATAAAATGCAATTACACACTTTCAAGTGAGTTCCTGGCATGGCGTTCGGATATAAGCATTAAACAATTGTTTAAAATCGGAGGATGGACAGGATAAAAAAAAGGGGGAAAAAAACTGAGCATGATACTCATTGTCATTAGCTTGTTTCCGGTTGAGTTGAACAGATGTCGAATGTGAAATCAGGCACGAACTTCTGGTTTAGTAAAAGTTCAAAATGGTCTTGGTTGAGCTTAAAATATATTTCCGATCAAGGCTCTTTATGCAATGTTTTCCAAAAGTCTAGATGATTTAATAATAGCTGTTCGCGTACAGTAAACCAATAAAATATTGCTATTTTTACAAAATATCAATCTTGGTCTCTCTCAATCATTCCTTTGTTTTCAAATCTACGCGGTATTAAATTTAAAGCAGTTCGGCAAGTGATTTTTGCAAATTTGGAAATAAAAAGAAGTCGCACGGGGCCAAAACTGGGGAATACGGTGGATGGGGCACTAGTTCATAGCCCAACTCGAACAATTTAACCGCGGCTCTGAAGTGGTCACACGGTTGCGTTTGTTGTCCGGAGTGAGCAAACGCGGCACCCATCGCGCCGACAGCTTTCTCATGCCCAAAATTTCATGCAGTATATGACCCACGCGGTCTTTCGAGATGCATACTATCTCAGCTTTCTCGCGCACCTTCAAGCGGCGGTATGCCAATACGAGAACGTGGATTTTTGTCACATTTTCCTCCGTGGTAGACGTTTTCGGGGAACCTGGGCGTGGCTCATGAAAAACCGACGTGCGACCACGTTAAAACTCGCGTTGAGCCAATTTTTGACGGTTGCCATCGAAGGAGAAGAGTCACCGTACACAGCATCCAACTGCTCTTTGATTTCGCTGAGTGATTTCCATCCTAAAAACAATAATCGAATCACTGACCGATATTGTTCTTTTTCCATTTTTCTAAAATCCGCTGACGCGTTTGCTTCCACACGCAGTTAGAACAAAACTACGAATCCAATTTGGCGGAAATTTCGAACGTAGCCTTCTACAAAAATGTACTACACTATAGTAAGTTTCTCTTGCGATTGGGTGGAGAGGCTACTTATCGGGCTGCTCTCGTAGATGCACTACCGACTGTTTTGTGTAATCACTAGGTCACTGATGCGTTGATTCGGCTCCTGTTTTGGTAAAGTAAAACAAACTCAAACGAGCTTGTCCAGAGGAGGAATTTCGTCAACTATAAAAATTTAATAAAACAAAAAACTAAGTTTATTTTAGTATGAACAAAAAATAAATAAATTTAAATAAATAAACTTGGAACCATTCACAATCCCACTCTGTTCACTTCAAATGGCGATTTCGTTGAAAAATAAATAAAAATAAACAAATAAAGGTGTCCTCGATGATGGGCACTTTCCATCATTTTCTCTTCTCATTCCTTACTCTTTTTTTCTTTACCTTTCGCTGTACCTTTCCTGATAAAAATAACAAAAAGATATAAAAAAAACATTCAATTTAAACTTGGACGTTTTATTCTTCTTTTTTCTTTTATTTCGCACAGGTAAAAACATCAGATACATCCATTCTGGAAGTGATTCCTCAAGCAAAAGTACATGGCTCATTGCAATACAAGGTGAAACAGTTGAACCAACTACCAACAGAGGAGCAATTGTTTATCTATGTGCATTCACCATTAACTCTGCAAGACATTGAGGTGAGTAGAACTTATTTAACTGAATGTAATGGATATGTGCGTTTCTGCAACATTATATATAAATAGATAGAAATAGTATCTGTATCGCCATCATCGTACGGTGTAGTGTCCCCTATGATCTATGTATATAGTTATTGGTACTAGTCCCTGTACGTTCTTTTCAATGTACAGTTGGGTGAACAAAAAAAGGAATACCTGCATTCGTAAATAAAGGAAAGAATTTTTACGGTGTGTGGAACTTAGTGCCCATGAAAGTATGCGAACTCTGAATGGAGTCAGGCCAATGGGCAAGAAATCTGTTTAGCTGAAGGACCAAAGGGCAAAAAATCTGTTAATGCACTTTAAAAGGAAAAGAGTATATAGTATATTTTCATTTGTCGATCTATTGTATGTTATCTTCAAAAATAAGTCACTGAATTATGTAAAGGCGGCCAATTAAAACTGCCAAGATGGCTGATAACACGGTTTGAAAGTGCAAATGATCAATTGTGGCTTGAATTGTGTGGCTTGACACCGACACCATCTGATATAAACTTGAAGTTTATATTCATGTCCTCAATTTCACTAAATCAAAAAGTAGGTTAACATGGCACTGTAACGTCCACCGTTGACCGAAACGTTGTTTTTGTTAAAAAAAAATGGTCCAATAATGCCACCACTCCAAGATCCGCACCAAACTGTCACTTTCTATGGATGCATTGACTTTTCGACAATAACGTGCGGGTTATTTTAGTTTCAGACGCCGCAATTTTGTTTGTTTAAGTCGCCTCCGACATAAATAAAGAAAGTTTTCCCTCAAATCGTTGTTCAATTCAAGCTGTTAAATAAATAAAATAAATAAAGAGGGTGGGGCAATAGGCCGGGGATCCTCGGGCCTTCTCACAACCATACATTGTGAAAGAATGGAGTGGGTCTACATTTTTTGTTATCTGTTTTGATTCGAACCACAAACCTCTCGCGTAATAGTCGTGCTAATAATTACGCTATGGGCACCGTTTCAAGCTGTTGTAAGGGCTTAATTTGGAAGCTATAACGAAGAAGAGGGTGGGTGGTGAACTTTATAAGCGAATAATCCAAAGTGTTTGTGCAGAATCCTCTTTAGGCTAATGCTTGAAATGTTGAGGTGTGTTGAGACCGATGGTAAGTTAATGTTCGAGAATAAAGTCTCAAACTCTCGACTACAGCTGCCACATTTTGGTCTATGCTTACCTTACCAGGACTGTGACCATAAGTGTTGGCCATTCGCATGGTAGTTTCGCGAACTTTTTGCGCAGTTTTTTAAAGAGCATCTTTAGCACGATTCAAAATGGTTCGACATTAAAGTGCAACTTTTTCTCATGGTAAGTTGTAGCTTCTTGAAGAACTTCTAAGAATAAATCTTGGGAATCTTTGATTATCAATCTCAATGACCCCTACGATTTGTTTGAAATGCAGTTGTAAATTATGTAGTAACATTTTAAGTATTCTTCTGTGGAAACCACAAGTTTTGATACTATTTTTTGAAGAATAAGAACTTTGGAAGAAGCAATGCGGCTTTAGTATTTTAGTCTTAAAACCTTTTTATTGCTCATACACAGCGATCCTAGATTGTCATAGGATTCTCCCATCAATTTCGATGCTACAGTTTTTTCCATACACCAGTCTTGAGAGTGTGTCTCACAAAACTGTTGTGCTACTTTCACAACATTCGTAAATTCATTAAAAAGCTTAAAGCAATGCATTTAATATTAAATTATGTAAAAAGCCAACCTAACATCAAGTCCCAATTTGAAAACCAAACGATACATGTAACATTTCCCCTGCAAAAATTCCAAATAAATCATTTTCAAGCATGGTTTCCAGAGATTCATGTTCCCTTGGTAACGATTAAAAAATCGCTCTCTCATCGCTGCTCCCTCAATATATTTGTCAATTACAAAATATTTACGATGAAATTCATTGTAATTGTCATGTAAGATAAAACTTAGCATTGTCATGATCCTGGATAATTTCTCTTTTTTTTTTTTTTTGATAAACTTCACAAAACTCAGTTCGTCATCATCCCTTCTTTGTCATCGACTAGTGTGTGTTCTCTAGAACTTCAAATCAGTTGTATCATGTTGCAAAAGAGATTCGCTGTTTTCATCTCCAGGCGATGGTTTCATATAAAAAATAAGAAAAATGAAAAAGGGAACACAGCAATGAAAAAGGAAATAACACATATTGAGTGTATAGTTTCTTTTTGTTTGAGGCAGGCACTCGTGTGTTTTGTAGTTCAGTCAAAATGGTAATAAATTCTTGATACTTGAACTACAGTTTTTTACATGAATTTTCATATGTTTTTAAATTTGTGTGCTAGTTCACTTTCAATTTCTGAAAACTGAACGTTACAAGAGCTTCTTTGTATCAAAAGAGCATATCCTATAAAGTGATTGAAAGACCGTTTTTTCCAAAATTTTCATTATAAGAGATTTCTAAATTTTGTTAAAAAAGGTTTTTTTGTCGCATTTAAAACTTCTAAAAGTTTGTGTCGTTTGACAATAATGAAATAATCTCATCGTTGTCGAACTTTTGGCGGAACGAGACTTTTTTTTTGTCTATTTTGACTTGAGTATTTATAGATAAAGAAAATACTCACATGTGTGTAGAGGTTCTCTTTACATAAAACTTTGGAAAAGTTTGTCAGTTTTCTGAAGGAAATTAGTAAGTATTTTCGTAGTAGTTTTCATTTTTGTTTATTTCTCTTTTCTTCCATTATTTTCCCTTTCCTGTTTAGTGGGTGTGCGTACTTTCTTTCCAAAAAATAAACTTTCGAAATAATGTTGTTTTGTTTTGTGTGTGTGTTTTTTTGCTCTTTTGCTTCTGTTTTCTAGTTGTTTTCTGCAAGGGATTTCTAAGAAGTTCATAGACTTTTGGTTTGATGAAGAAGTTGTTAACATGTTTGACTTGCATATGTCTTGTGATTTGTTTTCGTATAAATATTTTAATACTAGAATAAGTTGGTTTGAGTAGGAAAAAGCTAAGAATCCTTGAAGACTTAATTTGTTTAGTTTCGAAAGTTCAAGAGGGTTCATGTGTGTAATTGGTGTAGTTAGACGATTTTATGAATGTTAGACGAAAGTGGGTGATGTTCTGTAAAAGATGAGTTGTCTGTTTTTGTTTTTATCTTAAATGTAAAACAATCCTACAGTTTAAAGTTTGTGTTGCCATTAAACTAACAGAAAATTGACGTGATTCGCTTTTTCATAGTCACTACTCATCTTTTTTTGTTGGCCATTGCGTGCATACATACACAGAAAACTCTAATTGTGTTATTTCTGCCAACTCATGTTGTACATATAACATTACTCGACAGGACTTTTTTCTTTACGTTAAAACGCAAAATCACAGCATACGTTTTTGAACGAGCCTCTGATTTCGTTTAAGGTTCTTTTCTTTTTTCGTTTCCATCAAGGGTCTATCCTTCAAATGACGGAAGCTAAATTAAATTCTTTTATAAACCAATACTTTTATCCCGCAAATGAACTCGTTTGATGTTCTATTTTTCTTTCATTATTCCGTTAAGTAAGTTTGGATTTCATCAAATCGCGTGCAGATCCTCGTTGGGTGTGTTGCGGTTGGTGCCTTTCATCATCCCCGTGTCGTTCCATTTAATCATGGTTTTAATGCAAAAGTCAAACCTAAGTGCTTTGTAAATGCCACTCAAGATAAGTGCGGTAGTCCAATTCGCTTTGCCAAAATAATTTAAAATTTCTCACACACTATGAACCATGCTCATAGACACACAAATATGTACGCGTGTAACTTAGATAAATAGACAACCATTTAAATTAATTATATTCTTGTACTCGTTTCAGATACCAATAATTGGATCGAATGCTCTTGAACAAAAATGCTCGAGTCAGCCATTCAGTAATTCATCAACGTTCCTAATTAAGATGGTATCGAATGTGGGTCTTATTATCTCGGCATTGATTATTCTTGCAGCAACAATTTGGGGTAAGTTTTCTTGCAAACATTGATATTAATTAAATAACGTTTTGTGAACGGATAGTGTACAGATAGCTTTGCAACCATTCTTCAAGCACTACTCTCTGGCGCATGCAAGAATGTCCTTTGGTTCTGTTTGAATGATGAAGCATGTTCTTGGAATAGTATGCTCCAAACTCGCCAAAACATATTGAAAAGGTGAATTTCAGATATATCTTTGTTTGTTTAGAAAGAAACGATTACATTAAAGATAGGACTGAGATGAGTAACATCCAAAATAATTTATCCATATCATAAGGCCTTAGAAGCTTAACTTTATTCAAATTTATGCCTGATAATATAGACTATGGTTCTACATAAAATGACTATCGTTTTACTAACGACTAAAGTCTTATTGATAGTACCCGTGTCGTAATGGTTGTGTATGTCTGCCTGTTACGAGAGAGCTTCGTGGTTCGAGTCCCAACAGAAACCAAAAAATGTTTTTCCACGTGTATCAAATTTCGAGGGGAATCGGCAACTCTTCCGATACTAAATTCATTGAAATCTCGGGGCCTAGCACAAGGATTTCAAGGATTTACAATTTTATATCGATTCCGAACAGCTAAATTAGAAAGCCCGTTTCATGACAGTGTGTAATAACTCTCGGAGAATTAGCCAACTGTTTTTTACGTTTCTCGGATTTTTGAACAGAGCTTCTTTTGTAACGCAGTTATGCTTAACCTCAATAGTAGCTAATCGTAACTAATATTAAAATATTATAGATGTGAAAGTAACTCTGTCTGTCTGGCTTTATATGTAACCGTCTCCTGCTCAAACTACTGAACTGATATAAATGAAATTTTGTACAGGGTGTGTAGAACCTGAAGAAGGACACAGGCTATTTATTTTATCCCTATATTCCCACGGGAACGGGAACGTATACAGGAACTTAAAAACTACAGCACATATTTCAAAAATTCTTCCACCGTTAGAATGCTACATTATCCTAACATAAACTGTAACTCATCCTCATATTCCTACGGGAACGGGAGTTTTTACTAACATAATAAATACGAAAGTAGCTCTGACTGTTCGTATTTCTATGTTACCATCTCCCTCCCAAGCTACAAAACCGATTTAAATGAAATTTCATACAGAGACGATCTAGAACCTGAAGAAGGACATAGGCTTTATTTTATTCGAATATTCCTACGGGAACCGGTTTTCACTAATATTATAAATGCAAAAGTAGCTCTGTCTGTTCGTCTTCTATGTTATCATCTCTTGCCCAAACTAATGAACAGATTTAAAAGAAATTTTGTACAGAGATAATCTAGAATTTAAGAAGGACATAGGCTATATATTTTATCCCTATATTCCCACGGGAACTAGAACGTATACGGGAACTTTGATACTACCGCACCGATCTCAAAAATTCTTCCACCGTTAGAATGCTACAATATTCCCGAGCAACATAAACTGTAACTCAATTCCCTATCCTACAGCAACGGTCACCATATTCCCACGGGAAAAGGGGTCTTTACTAATATTTTAAGTCTGTCTGTCTATTTTGGTACAGAGATAGCCTTGAGCCCGAGGAAAGACATGGGCTGTATTTGTTATACCTATGTTCCTACGGGAACGGCAACATAAACGGGAACCGTGAGGTGATTTATGAAATTGTCTATATAACAGTTGATCTGAGAAGAAATGTCTATCTTGATCTTCAAATAAATATTGGCAATCGGGAATGGCTGTGGGAAAGGTCGTTTTTTGGCGCAGACTAATGAAATAATAATCTAATAAATTATGTCAGAGCTGGTGGGTAATGTTGTCGAATGTCTATCAGTAGACAATATTATGGACACTGAGCAAATCACATCATACCTACCCTATAGAGTTTCCTAATTCCTTAGGAGTATCAAGAGTGGCTGCAAGTTGGTGTTCCAGTGCCAATAACGAGAAATCTAGAATTTTAAACACCTACAAATTACACATCTGGAATAATGACTGAAATGGCAAAAAGAGAAAACTTTTTGATTCCCCGTATTCCTTTAATTTGCACTGATTTGTCATTTTAGTTTAGTTTTACAGTACAGTTTCCTCTGAAACCAATATTAAATACATATTAGTATATAAATAAGGCTCAGACACTTAAAGCTGCAGGTGTTCGTTTAGAAAACAAACTCATGGCAACTCTACGTGGCACTTTCACGTGTATCAATCCCGCAATACCTTTTTACTTCCCAAAAGATGGGAAAAGTAAGAACGTCGTGTGCAAACATGTACTTAAATAAAATTATATATGTTTAGGATATTTTAATGCATATGTTTTATTTGCAAAATAATTAGCCTAAAAAATTGAAAATGCTGCCGAATGTCACTATTCCACGCGGGCACAGCTAGTGAAAATATATTTCCCAAATCGATGAAGCTAAGAACACCTAACAAGCTAATCTGACGAATGTCAGTTGCATTCTCCCCTGAAACAATGTAACCGCAACACTCGCCTCGCTAAGAATGCTCATCAGTTTTAGTTTGAGCCCAAATTGGAACTTGTAGTCAAGTATAAAGGTTCAAATTTTATTCGCACTACCCGTATGTGGTATGCTCTTCCTGACACTCAGCCCTATCACAGATTCCATCGTAATCGAAACAAGTCTAAGTTTCTCGAATTACCTATCATATAATTCATTCGGAGTGGAACGAATTCCAAAATTCGTAGATTTGGTATCACCAAATCCGAGTGGAATGTAAATTCGTCGTCTTAATATACGAAAAAAGTTGTGTTGCAAAAAAATGTGAATGATCTTGCACATTTGGCGTAAAACAGCTGTTTTTCGAAAACAAGCATGGCGGTATTTAGTGTAGCAACTGGAATTCGGATTTTGTGAACACCAATTTTCGTAGTTCGTAACTTAGCTTTCCGTGTGGAAGTTTTCTACGAGCCATTAATTGATTGTTTTGTTGTGATGAGCGTGAAAGACTTAAACTACCATTATTCGACAAAAACGACGATAGTTAGACAGAGACGACACAAAAAATCGTTTGAAAAATATGTAGTTTAATGAAAACGACTATCTTTAAAACAAGTTTCTGTAATTTTATGCAAATTATTACTTCTCGGCAAAAGAGGCTGCAACTTAACAGAAATCAGTAAAGTCATAAAAGATTATTGTGTGAGAAACTCGCCTTTCGTTAAACAGAAACGACTTTAGTAAAAAAAAAACTATCGTTCTATCAACTGCTTTCATTTGATAGAATCTACACTTATTCGACAGAATCGACTTTCGCAACAATTTTTTTTTTTTTCAAGAAATAGTTATCGTTCTTTAAAAACGTTCTACGTAAATCTGAACCGCCTCGAAAAATATCTCTACAAGCATTTCTGATTGTTTGTATATTTTACGTTTTCACATTTATGAGATAACGCTGTTTTATGAACGATTATCGTTAAACGTAATAAGCATTTCCGATCGCAGTTTTGGTAGAACACTAACCATTTCGTTTGTAGACCTATAGTTACCATTTGTCAAAAGATGAAATTCAGCTCTGTAAACAGTGGTTTTTGGATTCATTTAAATAATATCAAATGTGCTCCTGCACACATGTTTGCCCTATTATTGCCCTGGAAGCGTGTTAGCTTTATGTAGTTTAAGAACATAAACAAATAGCAACATATCCAGCGTTTCTCATATAACTCCTACTTTACTATCTCTATAGTCTCTCTTTCATTTCAAAAGGACATGCAAGTAGTATGGCAGAGGTATAAGTATAGAAGTATAAACATTGTTTGGCTTCGCATATAATGTAGAGGGCAAAACATTGCTTATGGTTGCAAAGCTAGTAGAGAAAGCGCATAGCACTCCTTCTTCGTTGACTTCGTTGAGTTATAAGGTTGATTAATTGCATTTTGTATTCTATTTTACAGTGCTTATAGTTTGTTCGCCGCAACGGAGAGGCAACAACAGAACGGATATCAACTCTGAAGGTGAGTTTAATTAACAATTTCCATATCACATCCCAAGATATTCGCCTCAAAGTTTTGGCCACGGCTGGGTTGGTTTCCTTTGCTTCTCCCCCTCTCTGTTTATTTATTCAAGCTAAGGGTTTTAAGTGAACTGCTTATTGCTGCTGCTGCTGTTGCTGCTCCTTCTACTTCTGAAGCACGGGGAGGCCAAGAGGTTCATCATGGAAGCCAAATTTTCGTAAAACTGTGTCACTTATCTCTGTGATTAATTTCCTTCGGCGACACTCTATATAGTCATGGTGTGGCTGGTTTTACTGGTTGCAAGAGGAGATTAAATTTAAGTTCATTTAAAATTTTTGGACTATAGCACTTGGGAATGCTATTAGAGAAGGAGTATGAGTTGTGGTAGGATAGACGCTATCACCCCAAACCAACTATAGCACCAACTTGGAAATCTTCTGTGTAAATTGTCAAGGAATTTTGTGTGTATAACATCATAGATGCGGGGCATATTTGCATTGTTCTGTTAAATGATAGACGTGGCGGTGGTGGGTGATTTGGCTTGGCATGTACCTTCTCTGATATGCTGAAACTCAAAATGAATACTAATTGGTACGGAGACAGATGAGAATGATTGATGAAGTTCTAAGCAAGAAGAAAGGTGTTTACTTATTTGTGTTTTTTTTCTTCTTCTTTTTGTTGGATTAACGGATAAGTCCGATAAGAAATCTTAAGCAGGCAGGTTGACGGGAAGGTAAACTTTTGCTGGAAGAATTATGTTACATCAACATACCTGTACATACGAACGAGCTAAGATTGCGGGTAGTGGTGGTGTCTGGAATGTTTGTTAAGAAAAAAAGAGAAAAACAGAAACGCGCTGCCTCAAATTAAAGGGTCTGAGGGGAAATTGATTAAGGCACTTCTGATTTGCAATTTAAGAAAATAATAAAGTTGATCTGCGTATTAAGGAGGATGTTGTGGTCATCGTTTTCGAACTTGAAACATGAATATTTGTCTACGCCTCTTCAAGTCGAAACTTTCCGATCAAAGCGTGTTTAGGTATAAACTCTCACGTTTTTGAACATAGAACCCAAGCATAGTGATGGGATGTTTTTTGCTCCCTCTCTATTGTCTTTTGGTGTACTATGAGGGCGGTTTGATAAGTCAGTGACTTTTTGAATTTCTCGCGCAGTTACTCCTGTGCTGCCGTCAACTGTAATCTATTAGTAGGCTACTGTCAAATTTTGAGCAAGCTACGTCATGTCGTTGGTGTTTGATAGCCATTCAGAGCAGACAACCTCGTGAATGGAAAAAAACGGAATTTCGTGTGCTCATTAAACATTACTTTTTACGAAAAAATCCATCACTGAAACTAAGGAAAGGCTTGATAAATACTACGGGACTCGGCACCATCAATTTCAATGGCAAAGAAGTGGTTTACAGAGTTCCGTTGTGGTCGTACCAGCACTAGTGACGCCGAACGTTCAGGTCGCCCAAAAGAAGTGATCACGCCGGAAATCGTCGATAAAACCCATGAATGATGAAATGATATTGGATGATCGGAGAATGAAAGTGCGTGAGTTGGCTCATGCTGTAGGGGTCTCAACTGAACGGGTACATCATATTTTACACGAATATTTGGACATGAGAAAACTCTCCGCGAGATGGGTGCCGCGATTGCTCACACTCGACCATAAGCCTAACCGTGTGACCACTTCAAAAGAGTGTTTAGCGATGTTCAGCCGTAGTCCGGACGAATTTTTGCGCAGTTTTGTTACTGTCGACGAAACATGGATCCATCACAGCACGCCAGAGACCAAGGAACAATCGAAACAGTGGGTTTCTTGGGGTGAACGTGGACCAAAGAAGGCCAAACAGAGTCTGTCAGCCAACAAGGTCATGGCCACAGTTTTTTGGGATGCACGCGGTGTCATTCACATCGATTACCTCGATAAAGGTAAAACCGGCGAATATTATTCAAAGCTTTTGGACAGATTCGACGTTGCGTTGATTTGAACCAAAAACGGCCGCATTGGGCGAAGAAAAAAGTGCTGTTTGATCAAGACAATGCACTTGTGTACACTTGTCTAGTCACTATGGCCAAAATCTACGAATAAAGATACGAACTGCTACCCCATCCAGCATATTCTCCAGATTTAGCCCCCTGCGACTATTATCTGTTTCCAAACCTAAAGAAATGGCTTGGTGGTAGGAGATTTGAGTCGAATGAAGAAGTCATTACCGAAACAAACGCGTATTTTGAGAGCCTTGAGAAAACCTATTAATTGGAAAGAAAATAAATTAGAAAAACGCTGGACTAAATGTATCGAGCTAAAAGGTGATTATGTAGAAAAATGAAATGTTTTATTCAAAAAGTCACGGACTTATCAAAGCGCCCTCGTATTAGCCAAGGAGAAGCCATAATTTATAACTTGGTTGTATTTATGATGACGTAGCCAGATGACCCCTTGGCGTTGGCCATCGACTGTTTGAAAGTAGGCTATCAAACTGGACTCTAAAGCCCAGTGCCCTGTTCATAATTTGAAACTCATAAGTGCCACATTGTTGCATAAGGCAATGCCGTTGAAGGCACCATGACAGCACTTTATCCGTGCATCGCTTTGGATTTCGTTAAACAGATAAATGAATGAATCTGCTTTCATTGAACTCTTTTTTCGCCATATTGCTTAAATCTTCACCAAGTAGCTGTCCTCACAACAACCGTCGTGGATTGGTTTAAGTTTTTAATCCTTGCGGCATGTTTCCTGTAAACCACGCTAACAGCAGCAACAGCAGCAATAGCAACAAAAAAGGATAAACTGATTCAACCATTATTTTCTCTTTATTATTTATTTGAGTGTAAAAATTTAACATTTATGTTTTCCTCTCATTTTCAATAATTTTTCTTTTTTTCATTTCTTTCTGTTAATTCCACCACACAAGCAAGTCTCTTATCTGCAAAATCCACAATTTAATCTTGACAACTACAGCCCACGGGATAATTTTGAAAACTGTTAACAATAAAAAAATCTTGTTTCTTCTCTTATTAATTGTCCAGCATTTAAAAATAATTGAATGAAATTAATTTCGCCTGAATAATTTAATAAAATTAACTTTGGTGCTTCATTTTCAGTGTTTTCAACTTCTGTAAAGAATAAATCTCCCAACACTAGCGCTGCCGGCGGATCCTTCAGTCAAAGGACAACGGACCAGCAGCTATATCCCAATTTGTCGTCATACTATGGTAAATAAATTTCATGCTCATAAAATTAACGTAGGTAATCGCTGTTATTAATTGTGTTCATTTAAATTGTCTCCTTTTTTCTCGTTTTGACTTAAATATTTTTTTCTTTTTTTCATTTTGTTGCTCATTAATATTTTTTATGTGAACTTTCGTTTTGCGTCTTACAGCTGGAAACAAATCTGATACACGAAGTAGTGGTGGCAATCAGAGTTTTTTACCTGGCAATGAGTCGCCTGTTTATGGAGATACAACATTGATATCGCCGCAGAAACGAATAAATCGTCGCTACATATAACATGTGGAGAGTGTAGAAAGGTTAGAATTTAATGACTGATTGGTGGATGTCAAATTTGTGTTCCTAATGAAGTGAAAGGGTGAGACTGGGGCTTGGGTTTTGAAACTGAAAAAAGAAGAAACTTTTTAGCTCTAGCGAAGGAACCCTTTCATTAATTGTGGACGTACATTTTATGTGTAAATATTTATAGGAAACATTTTCATTGTTAGTTTTATCTTAATGTTTACTTTAATGGTTTTTTTTTTTGCTTATGACGTAAGTGCCCATTGGCAATTTTGATTTAAATGAATTTCTTAAGTTATTTTGTTTCGTTTGTGTTCGATATCTGTTAAGAAATTAAGAACTTTTGTTTTGTGAATAAAAATATTAATAAAACTAAAACTACAATGTAAAAACAACTTAATTAATACTTTTAGTGATAGATTGTTGTAAAATGTTAACAGTAGACATTCGAATTGATGCTCAAAGTTAGGTAGATACACTGGGGGAAGTACTATTAGTCTAATTTTTTCTTTCTTTTTTTCATAACAATTACTTTAAAGACGGACTGTCAATTCCTTTCATATTTCTCTAAAATCAGTCTTTGACCACAGTTTTATTTTTAAGAAATTGTACGTTCACTAAGTTTAAGTATGACTTTTCGGAATAATAGTAAAACGATTTAAATTAACCAAAATGCTTTAGACAAAGAAAATTGAGGGAGCAACGCTGATTGTATAGAAATAGATGTTCTCATCCAGTTAAAGGATCATTGGCAGCTGAAAGTTTTGTTGTTCGGAAATATTTGTTTAGTTTTGGATCTTAGGATCTTGAAGTAAATATTTAGTTCTCTTCATGATCATGACCATTGCGTCTTGAAAAGGATCAGTGTTCTTCTATTTATCTGCTTTCCGCCCGTGATCTGGTGTATTTAGCGTTCCATTATTCATTTCACTGACTTCTTGATAATTTGTTGCAACTTAGTCAATAGACAACTCGTTTGTGACTTAAAAAATTACTACAAAGGGCAATGAAAATTATGTAATAAGTTATCAATTCTTTTACTCCATTTCAATTTTAATTGAAGCCAAAAATCAAATCGAAACAATATCTACAAAAGTTGTTTTATTCCTATTCGTATTTCAGAGCCTTGATTTGCGCACCGTTTTACATATAAGCCAAACTGTCATTGGGTAGAATTTATTCATAATATTTTTGCTGTACGATTGCGCAATCCGTGGTACCCGTGGCGCGATGGTAAGCATGTCCACCTGCTAACCCAGCGGTTCGAGGTTCGAATCCCAGCAAAGGCAAAAATGTTTTTACACGGGTATCGCCTTTCGCGAGGAATTGGCAAGTCCTCCGTTAGTAAATTGACTGTCATGAAAATCACTTTCTCAATTAGCCGTTCGGAACCGGCAGAAAATTGTTGGTTCCCTCCATTCCCTCACAAGGCATGGTTGTGAGAAATGCGCTAGGCCCAGTGGCTCCTCGCTCTGTTGCGCCACCCTTTTTATTTATTTTTTTATTTGATTGCGCAATCAAAACTGTTTCAGCAAAAATTGAGAAAATATGGAAATGCTACCCTGCGAATTTATGTGTTTATCCTTTTTGACTGGGTCGGACGGATAACGTTAAATATTTACAACCTATGTGAGCGTATGTTGAATGAAGACAGCTTTTCAAATATTAGCGAGATGCGAAGAAAAGAACAAACAAACATTTTCCAACGACTTAAAAGTCACTCTACTGAGGAAGCTTAGTTCTCGGAATTGGGCGCGTTCATCACAAGCTAGATTTTCAGATTAACTAACTTTTCTCGGCCTCTGATTGGCCAGACGTTAAGTTTTTCAGTTGACAATTTATCAGATGTTAGTTTTTTCAGATTCAGTTTTTCAGTCAGGAAAAGAAGGCTAAAAATCTAGATTCAGTTTATGCGATAAGTAAAATCAAAAAATTATACTTCCAAGTGATGTTGATTTTTTCATGCGTGATTTTTTTTTTTATTGAAAAAATACAATTAATTAATTTATTTTAACTCCATTACTGATTGTTTTTTACGCTTATGAAATGTTTATCGCAGTAAAGTCAAGAAGTTAATGAATACTTTTTACATATGCAAATCAAAACCGTCGCACTTGACATATCTTGTTAGATAAACGTTCAACGCAAAACTGAATAAGTTTTTCAGTTAATCTTAAAATCTGAATTGCAATGAACGCACCCATTAACTTCATGCCATTAGTTTTTTTTTTATATTTCAACCAAACCAAATTTGTTAAAAGCTGTTATCGATTTCACTCCGAAACTTCACTAAGTAAACTCATAACGAGGCAATCAAATGGACTATTGTGGTCTAGGAACAAGAGTTGATTCTTTTTAGAATAATCTTCATTTCATCAAACAATTGAACTAATCGGCAATGTACAGCACATTAAAATACAAATTTTTATGGTACATTCCTCTTCAAAACTGAGTTTCAAATCAGAGCACATATAACGTAATGGCCAATTCAAAAGGAAATTAGAATTGGCAAACAGTTATTATTGCGGTGTGATCTGAAACTTGAGAAAATCTTTAATATCCAACTGAAATTAGACTATACAAAACCGGAAACCAACACACAACACAAAACTGACGCAGAACTAAATTATCAAAGTAAGGTTGTAGAATGTAAATATCGGGTGGGTCTTTTAGAGATTTAATGAAAGTTTATATTTATCCGACTGAACACTTTCTCTGACAGTCGTGTGACAGTTATGTAATGAAATACTAATGATGCTAAAACATTTATGTTTTGAAACGAAACAATTGCTATGGTATGACCATTCGATACAAATTTTTCGAGACTTGAAGCATTCATTCCGGTAGTCGTTTGTAAAAAGTAAAGGCCCTTATTGCGAGTGTCGTTTGGCTGTCGATACACGACGGTTGTCGATAGTCGAAAATCGAAAATTAAATTTGGTATTGCGTATTCTTATTGTTCGATACTTTCAATTTTGTATTCGGTCGTTATCGTATTTTTGCGTTCGACTATTACTGAAACTAACTCAAATGTCGAATTATAAGATTTATTCACTTGACTACTTTCATCATTCACAGTAACAGACATTTTTGTCGATAGAGATACGCAATACCAAAAGGAAAATTTATCGAAGCTTTCGACCCTTGTCGCATCGAATGTTAGACGACACTCTCAATAAGGGCCAAAAATAAAAGATAGTTGCTTTACTTGTCGTTTTAATGGAATGACTACCAAAATGAGTGCAAATCTTTTAAATATAATATTTCTATATAATTTTAATCTCTTTATTCCAATTACGAGTTGATCAAATTGTTTCTATTTACTTCAAGCATTGAGATCTAAATGTGGAGAGTTGAAGAACATACATAGTCTAAGTTTCTGGACATTACTCTCTAGAATAAAATAAATGTTGTTAATTTTCATATCTGCAGCCAACTTTACCCGTAATATACTCGTAATAAGCATTAATTGTTTTAACAAATAAGAAACATATCTAGTCCTTAAGTAGATTTGGTAAGACTGTGTTAACTTTTTATAATAAGAATCATAAAGCAAAAAATACAGCCAATAAAAACTTTTAAACATAATGCAAACCGATTCTTATTTATATATACTCGTATTTATATATAAATTAAAAAAAACTTTGACAGGTTTTTATTTCTATGTTTTTCCTCATGGTTCTTTAATAAAACCGAAACCATTTCACTACAACGCCCTACGATAAACTTCATCCTTTGCACCAAAAGGTTTCTAGAATAAATATAAATCGCTCAACTGGAAAGATAATTTAACGCTGGCGAACAGAAAATATACATTTTCATTAATTCCAATACCTTGCACTTGGAAGAGTTTGGGGTTGGGAGCTAATTTTTTATTCTGTTTGGTTTTTATTTATGACAGCGGGTGTTTTTGTTTTTTTTTTTTTTAACAGCAATATATTTGGATAAAAAAAGGTGCAATATTTGAAGAGACACTGGTAGAATTAATTTCACACAGACAAAACTCAATCGGCTTTAAAGTGTGGTTTTGTTTTTGTAAATCCTTAAGAAGGAATTTATTTCAGAAAATATATAAGAGACTCGTTTAAGCATCAAGGCAATGGACAATGGGGCAACGGTTTCCAGATGTCAATTACGGTCAGTGGGTTTTGTGTTACAAAAACCAAATCGCTGCTTGTGTCTCCTAATTTCGCTTTTCATATAATTGCGTACTGTTTTCGTAATTGTTAGATTTTATGTGTCACTTGAGAGAATTACAGTGATTGGGATAAATTATACGGGCGAATACTGTGAATCGGATGAATCTATTGCGCCAAAAACTCATCCAGTGGAAAATAATCTATTGTTATGTGAGAGTTATTTACGTTTTCAGGGATTACGAAGAGAATATAATGCCAATGCTAATGCCAGTAGAGAGTTTCACCAGGACTTTTTTGTGGGTGTTTGTGTTTGTGTGTGTCTGCTATATACATGTACATATTTACTTGAGTATTAGTAGGTATTTTGTAAAAATTAATTTGCTGAAAATAATCGGACAAGTCGACCAAAAAGAAGATCATATCCATTGATGGGGACAAATGTGAAAAGTATTTTTAATTAAGTCAATCCTGGCAGACAAGACAAGTTATACGAATTGGGACTGAGGACGACAGCAAAATGTGTTTCCTTTTATTTCAAATCTGTTAGGGGGGAATTATATTTAACAGACAGAAGGTTGTAAATTAAATTGTGGTCTGTGATTTTATTTATTGGCTCGAAAATGAGCTTAATTTATATTCTGTTGGAATAATATGATGAATTTTAAAAGTGTCTTCTTGTAACGACATTGCCGTTTGTCTTGCTTTGTACACATTCGGACTAACAAGCCATGGTTGTTTTAAGAATGGTAAAAGCTGTCTGAGTGGCAGTTGAAAAAATTGGAACAGTTGGAAGAAAGTAGTAATGGGAAACCTTGGTACATAATTTTTCGTGGTCATCTCATGTCAAACAAAGTGCGTTCAGATTCAATGTACATTTGATGCTTGATTATAATTTCAATCATTTTATGGATTCAAAAATAGAGTTCTGCTTTAAAGGATGAAAAAAATATGCACGTCTTAGATCCCTTTGTAAAAATGAATGAAATCCTTAATTATAACTTTTTCAAAAGAAAAACCAAACAAGTTGATCGAACTCTATTAAACTCCATCCTGATATAAGTGTCTGCTTTAATATTAAAAGTAATTGGGGTGTGAAATAAGAGAAGAAGGCAATTAACAAAAATTTAATCACATATTTTATGAAAAACGTATTGTGACTGGCCAGCTTTTAAAATGTAACACTTGCATGTTCATTTTTGTGTATAATGCGGATAGTCTCAAAGCAAAGTTTATTGGCCAGCTTTATCCCTTTGCTTTCGATTGCTACTGTAAAATTTCTTAAAAATATCTGCATATGCCAGCGAAAAATAATTTCCAACCCTTTACTACACACAACGGTCAAAAAGGCTTGCACTGCAATTAAACACAAAATCCTTCATTATATAATGGAAACAGTGAAAATTAATTAGTATCCTCAAAACCACACAATAGTGGGTGGCTGGTTATGGGATCTACATCCTTTGCTTCGAACTATGAAAAAAGTTTAATTTTCGCTGATGCAATTAAAACTGGCTTGCGCGTAGGTAAAGTTTGGTTGAATTTTTACATTATATTGAATTGATAACAATTAAATATGTGCTGAGGCCTGAGGTCCTTTATCGAGCAGTGCCTTTATTAATCATTTTCAACATAAATAAAAGCACATTCAGCAAAATGAACTCAATAAATTGATATCAAGGTGTATAAATTAAATTATTTGGGTTGTGCTATGTGTGGTGAGATAGATTGTAGATTGGGGATCGCTGTATCATTTTGAAGTAAAATAGCTACATGCATGTACAGCATACTATGGAAGTACACATACTGTTAAACTAAAAGTAGAAAGGATTTTGGGAGAAACGAATGTGGAAATTCAGTTGGCCCGTTTAAGTACAACATTCGAGGGCCTTTACAGTGCATTTTTAGTTCAAGTAATATATATCAAGCCCGACCTCAGTTCAGTTAGAAACGTCTCTTTTTTCGTACTGATAGAAAGGGCTGTCCTTAATCAGGTTAGACCATAGAAGGCCAGTTGAATTGATGATAATTTTATCGGTGCCCGTGGCGTCTGTCTGTTAGGTAATAGTTCGAGGATTAAGTCCCAGGAACCTTAAATTGATTTTTATGAGTATCGCCTTTCGAGAAGAATTGGCAAGTCAAGAGTAGTTTCACTTCCACAAGGGGGCGTTCAATCAGGATAGCTTCATCAAGATAGCTTTTAGTTGTTGCTTTTGTGTGAAACATTTCTTAATTTTTTTTATTTTAGTGTGCGTTTATTTCAGTTAGATCTTAAGTTGCATGGGAAATTGAATAAAATAAACATACCGGTATCCGGAATAGCCTATCCGATGGGGTTTAACAATTTCCATTGTTAGCCTAGAACACTTTTGAACGAGCTTTTAAAAAGGTCTTTAACTTGATCCAAGACTACATTTTTGTTCTATATATAAGAACTTTTGGGAATCTCGATTCGGAGACAAGAATTCCACGCCATCACTAAACTCCAGTTAAATGTTTGTTATCAACGCGATTAGTGAAATAATTCAGTGCAATGATATTTGCTCTTCTAAGGAAGAGAATTGGTATTTAGTTGCTATTGCTTAAATTATCCGCCCTATCGAGGTATCTGTTTGTAGCGGAGAAATGTCCACAACGTCGGACGAAAAAAAATTATTCAGCTAGGTTCCACATTTCACTTTCATGTGAAATGAAATCGAAATCGATCGAAATTTAGATTGGGTGTTCTGCATTTCACTTTTATCGATATCGATTTCATAGTTTTTGAAATCGAAGTGAAACGAAATCGTTGTGTTCCACAGTGCGATTTCGTCGGTTTCCAAGTGATTTGAAATGACCCTAATTTATCCGAGTGGAATGGTAGAAGAAAACAGACGCGTTTAAAAATGTAAGTAAAAAAAAAAACTCCGTTGCAACCACACAAAATTTGTTTATTTTGCTAAAAATTTGTTTTAAACAAGGGAATGAATAAAAATAATGCACAGGAGGAAATATTCATGAACTTTATGAGCCAACATAAAGTTCTTGCCCAGGGATTCATGAAAGGAGATCGTGTCGTCGCAGATTCTTTGTGGGAAAGACAGAAAGATACAACTGGATACAAAAAAGTCAGTAATAGTAAAAAGAATCATTTGAAACAAAGTTAGATATCAATAAAAACATGAAAATACTTCAATTTCACTTGCCACATATCATTACACACGTTGCATCTGCAATTTCTAATGGATTAGAAATGTCTCTCAATCTCAATCAACTATTTTCTCTGTGGCATAGCTATCTTTTATTTTTGATCTCCAAAACCGAAGCAAAAAGAACAGCACTCATAAATTTCTGATCAGGAAACTCAAGAAACTATTAAAATTAAATAAATTGACTTTCAGTTTAGATGACAGGTATCAGCTGTTTTCAATTTCACTTGATATCGAAAAGTATTCGAACTGATGAAATCGATCGAAATGCAGAACACTGAAAATAAACTCACTCCATTGCAATTTCGGTTTCGGTTTCATTTCACTCGATATCTGGAACCTAGCTGATTGACCTTTTCAGAAATTTAACAAATAAAGCATCGATTGCACTTCAGTGGGGTGTGTTAAAATAATCGGCCCTATCGAGGTAACCGTTGGAGCAGAGTTTTCTCCGCAACGCATCCTTTTTCGGAGGTTTAATTTCACTTCGAAGTAGTTGTCATCGTAAGAAATTTTTCACAAATGCGGCATTGCATTGCATTCCCAAAACTAAAACCTTCCGCAGCAAAAACTTATCGGAGGACGTCGGATCTGCCGATCGGAAAACTACCACGAAGCAATCTCCGAATCATATAGAAAATCGGAGAGGATTCTGCTTCGACGGTTACCCCGATAGGGCCGAATATAAGGGAAAGATTACGAACTGCTGTTCGGAAGAATACTTCGATGGAAAAACCTCCAAATCTTCTTCTTTCTTTTTAAGAAAATTGAATGACAAAAAGCCTCGAGCGGGAACGGATAAAATTGCTTAAAAATGCTTTCGTAAATCCGAATAGAAATCAAAATAAAAATAACTGAGTCGTTCGGAATCGAAATCAAATCGAAGATCCTTGAAATGCGCTACACCACGAGGTTTCCATAGATTTATTGTAGCACCCTATTTATTTCATTAAAGGCGAAAATTTATCTTTTTACACTTCACTGTTTGAAATTAAATTGTTATTCTGTTTGCTATTTCCGTTTCATTACATTTTTTTCAACTCTCATTAAGTCTTTTCCGTGTTACATCTGTTGCAAAGCTATACCCAACGAATCATGTTCAGCAATCTGAAACGTCCGCTCCAATTATGTGAATTATGTTCATATTGTCATCACAAGTTAGCAACATAATCAGATTTCAAGCGAAATACCTACTTCCAAAGTTCGACGAGGAGTTCTGTGTCGCATCATCACATTCAATAACATTCCTACTCTGTCAAATGATAATAATTTTTATTTCCAGTTCAATAATTTGCTCTTCCGCACATAATATAAAAGCAGGCATACCTATAGATAGATATGCAACGCAAAAGCTCCCACAAACAACAGGCATTCATGATGTCGACACATTTACAATATTTCCTGGCTGTCAAAGGTCAGAAATGCTGTTTACGAGAGTGCTCACTTGTCAAGCATTTCAGCAGCACATCGACCTGAATACGCAATTAAATGTCAAATCAGCACAATGATTGCGCCTTCCTGTCAATAGACGTCGATTGTGTCTACCCTCTTGGTGAATGAACACAGTCGAAAGGAACAGGAAACACCGAACACGAACACTCTACCTGTTGTGTCGGCGTGTAATGAAGGCCTCTCTTCTAGCCTTCCTGAGCTTGGTTATTGTTTCGAAATATTCTTTTACAAAACAAACTAAATTCACACACACATTAACAAACGAATTATTTCAATAACTTCAATTTAGCTGGCATTTCCTCCCCCGAAACAACTACTCTCCTCTGGGGTCCGATGGAAGGACATCGAATTCATGTGTCTGATGGCAATCCTAAAACAATCTACCGACTTTAATGTATGTGGACGCAGTGGCCTGAAACCGGTTGAAGTTTAGAATATTTCGACCATAAAGAGCTGGAAAATTGAAATTATACACATGGTTTCACGAGATCCATTGGCTCTGTATGGGTTGTGTGTGCTTTTGTATATAGACCCGCTGTTATAATCGTAAAAGGATGTCCTCGTACAGTATATTTGGGACATTTTTCAGTGAACCTGATGTTTAGGAATAGAATTGCTGTACAATCCGGCAGCAGATGCTTCCGAGCCGAATTATTCCCGAATGATTAATTATGCTGACCGAGCAGGATTGTATTTCTGCATAAAATTTGTATCACTGTTAAATTGTTTTTTCTTTTTTCATTTCGTTTTCTTTTTTGTTTTTTTGAATGAAAGAATTCAGTTAAATTTAAATTTTAAAGTATGTCGCTCGAACCAGCGAAAATACCATGGGTTCAATAGAGAGACTTAAAGACCTGCGAAAACAAGCTCGTCATGCGTTAGCGAGTCGATCGTTGTCAAAATGAAACACATTCAACCTTATGGAGTGTCACACACCTATGCGGTCTGCAGTACATAGTAATAAGAGTGCATTCCACAGGTGGAAGTGGGAGTGGAATTGGAATTGGAGCTGCAAGTTGATGTGAAAGTTGAAGTGGAAGTGGAAAAGAAAATGGAAGAGGAAATGGATGTGGAAGTGGAATTGGAAGTTGAAGTGTGAGTGGAAATGGGACTGGAAGTGATATGGGAAGCGGTTGGAAGTGGAAATGAACGTGGAAGTGGAAGTGTAAATGGAAGTGAAAGTGGAAGTGGATGTGGAAGTGAATGGAAGTTTGGAATTGCAAAGGTTCTCCAAAATTCTCTGGTCCCCTAGATCAGATAGATGAATCGCCCTCTAATTAAAGCTGATCTAACGAGTTAATCACCACCTAGTCAAACCATTCAGAATTGAAAAAGTATATCAACAATTCAGTTGTTCTAGTTTTTCTTTGTGGAAAAAAGCATGTCTTGAAATAGAGATCTTTTTCAAGGATTCAGAATAAATATTAAAGAAATGCTCAAGGACACTTTATAAATATAATAGGTCCGTTCTTTGAACGTTCCCCAGGGTTGACCCAGTTTTTCTTGACAACCCTATGATTTGTCAAAAATCCTTAAAAAACGCTAAACCACAAATCACCATACACATCCCTGTCATTTGAATAAAACTACATGTCATTTGACAGCACTCAACTCGCCAAGTAGAGCAGCTGCCATTCTGTACACTGATTTCTGGACCATTAGCGATCAATAGCCGCGTTTTATTGGGAATTTATATTCACTTCAACAAAACATCGCAATACATCGCTCATGGAAAAACAACAAATCTAAAGTGAATAGCGTTAGTGGACAAAAATAACTCACTAGCAGAAGTGAACAACAGGGATGGTTGGCCAATGGAGTTTATGTTGAAAGTGAACTTGGTAAGTGAATATAGCAAAAAAAGCGTTTTATTGAGACTCGCAAGTGAAGTGAATATAGAAATTCCCAATAAAACACTGCTAATATTGAACAATAAATTGGTATGGAAATAAAATACATAAGCTCTACTTGAAAATTTTCTTAGTTCAAATCATCTCCCACCTTCGCCATCTCCCACCTTCGCCAACAACTACATAGCTGGGAGTGTTGCACCCAACATTGTTACTGATCCATCTTCCGACAACGAAGGTCAATGTACCCTACAGATGGTGTATTTAAAGCTAACTAATTTGGAGAATACAAACCGTCGATTTTTGGAACAAATTAATGAGCTACGTGCGGAAAATGTTACACTTACATCTAAAGTAAACATTCTGGAGAGCAAGATCAATTGGCAGCAACAAACATTACTAAGTAACGACATTGAAATTGTTGGTGTTCCTAATGTCAATGACTCAAACGGATTACTCAAGGCAAAGGAAATTTTTTCTAAAGCATTGTCCATAGATGTTTGCGATAACGAAATTGATAAATTCTACGTTAAGAAAGTTCAAAACAAAGATTCTACCTCCTCATCGAAACTGAAATCGATTATCTGTGTTAGATTCGCAAATATAACCACCAAACAGCGAATAATGAATGCAAAGACGAAGAATAGAAGAAAATTGCACTCATATGATTTTGATGTCGGCAGCAGCAACAACAACAACAGTAGCAGCAACAGCAGCAGTAATAACAGCAGTGACAGTAGTATTAACAACAACAACAACAGCAGCAGCAACAGCAAAAAGAAAGGAACGGGCATTTATATTAATGACGCTCTCACAAAGTACACACAGGCGCTATTTATGAAAACTAAAGAGATAAGTAAACAGAAAAGTGTTAAATTTGTATGGTACAGAAATAATCAAATACTTGTAAGAAAGCTTGAGGGAGGAAAAGTCATCTCAATTAAATCTTTTAATGATATCGCTCTTATTTAGAGCATTGAATCTTTTGTTTTGCAATGAATAAAGATAATTATTTATTTGATGATTTTTCCTTCCAGAATACAAGTAATAATTTAAATATTAATAAGGTTTTTACATCTAAATCCTATTGCCATAGTAAATTTTTTATTGTTCACCAGAATGTCAGAAGCCTAAGAGCTAATTTTCCTGAATTAGTAACTCATCTTGATTCTTTTTGTTGTATTCCAGATGTTGTCTTTGTTTCTGAAATATGGATATATAGCTTTGAAAAAGACGATTATAATTTGCCCGGGTTTAATTTCGTTGCAAAAACTAATGATAATTATGCTTCCGGTGGTGTAGGATGTTTTATTAAAGAAGATTACAAAATTCTTGATGTCACTCATGTTGACTTTAAATGTGCTGATGTTTTAAGGGTTTCCTTTGTAGTTAACCATGATGTTTTCGTCATAATTTGTGTGTATAGATTTCACTTTTTTAACATATCTATGTTTACTGAAGAATTTTCCGTTTTGCTCGACAAGGAAATCTCAAAAAATTTAATTATACTGGGTGACTTCAATCTGGATATTTTGGAAAGTAATGAAATAATTTCAAGTTATTTAGCACTTCTCGCTTCTCATGGTCTGTTTTCTTTTATAAACGAGCCTACTCGCAGTGCATCAGGAAGTTGCTTAGATCATATTTATGGTCGATTTGGTAATATTTCAGTCGGAAATTGTGAATCAGGTGTATTTGATTTGATGATTACTGACCATTCTATGACAGGAATGCTTATAAATACTTCAAAAAATAAAAGTTGCAGAATATCGGAAAACTCTAATAGTGTAGTAAAAATTGATTTTAGTAAGCTTAAGGATTCACTTTTCTATGAATTTTGGGAAAATGTGTATACATGTTCAGATGCTTCAGCTTCCTATATGTATTTTATTGATTGCCTCAATCAGCACATTTGTAACTGTTCACTGAACTTTCAGCGAAAAAAAGAATCAACAAGGCTGAAGCCATGGATCTCCAGTTATTTAGTTAATAAAGTGAAAGCCAAAAATAAACTGAGACTGAAGTGTTACAAGAACCCTGGCAATATTATTTTAAAAAGGAAGTTTAAGAAACTTTGTGATGAACTAAAAAGAGAAATTCCTATTTGCCGTGATAACTTTTATCGCAATCAGTTCAATTCGGCTAGGGGTAATTTAAAAAATGAGTGGAAAGTAGTTAACGATATAATTAATAAAGCTTCTTCGTCCAAAATTCCTAGCTCAATTGATATTAATGGTCACTCTGTTTCTGATCAATTGTTGATTGCTAATGCATTTAATGAATTTTTTATTAATGTACCAAGTCAATTTCAAACTTTTTCTTGTCCACCTGTATTTGAGATTGCCGAACCAGTTCAAAATAACAGTTTTGTCTTTGATTCCATAACTCCTCTTGAGATACTCAAAGCTGTTGGCAGTTTAAAAAATTCTAATTCGTCTGGAGCGGACAATATATCTAATACGGTTGTCAAAAAAATTGCATGTTACGTAATTGATGTCTTAGCTTTCATTTTTAATCGTTGTGTTTTTGCAGGTATCTTCCCTGAAGCTCTTAAATGCGCTGACGTAGTACCTTTGCATAAGAAAGGTTCTGCAACCGATCTATGCAACTTTAGGCCAATCTCCCTTCTTCCCGTTTTCAGCAAAATTTTTGAAAAGGTCATTAAAACTAGGATGATAAGCTTTTTGGAAAGAACTAACTATTTAAATCCTACCCAATTCGGTTTTCAACAAGGAAAATCTACTGAACACGCTTTATTACAGTTCTGTGATCAAATAATGACTAATCTTGATAAGAAAAAGTTTACTGCCGGATTATTTATAGATATAACCAAAGCTTTCGATATGGTAAATCACAACTTTTTATTGAGAAAATTGGAGAAAGCTGGCTTTCGTGGTTTTGTACTTAATTGGTTTAAGTCATATCTTGAGAACAGATGTCAAAGAGTAAAACTGCATAAGACTAGGAGCCAAATTGGTTACCTCAATCTGGGTGTACCTCAAGGATCTGTTTTAGGACCTATTCTGTTTCTAGTATATATAAATTCACTTTTTTCACTGGATTTTAAAGGCAAACCAACTGCTTTCGCTGATGATGTTGCTTTTTCTTACGGTACAAATAGTCGTTTGAATTTAGTGTCTGACATAAACTGGGATCCGGAGTTATTGAGGGTGTGGTTTGCTGAACATAATTTGGTTATTAGCCCAAAAACTAAAATAATGTTTTTCAGTCTTTCTTCAGTACTTAACTTAGATTTTGATTTTTACTTTCATGCCTCTGAATGCAAAAGCTTTAAGTTACCTGACTTTAATTTTTCATCTGGGACTTCTTCCGATATTACTTATTCATGTGACGAAAACTGTAGCGCTAATTGTTTTTTAGTGGAAAAGGTTACCGAATTTAAATACTTAGGTCTTATTATAGACTCCAATATGAAGTTTTCAAATCATACAGATAATCTGGGAAAATATTTTCGTTGTACATTACGTTATTTTTATTATTTACAAAATATTGTTTCAGCTGATCTTTTAAAAACTATTTACTTTGGTATTTTTCATTCCAAGCTTCAATATGGCATTGTTTGTTGGGGCGGAACATACTTCAACAAAATCCAACCCTTATTGATCTTACAAAAATACGCTGTAAGAAAAGTTTGTCGTAAGCCTAGAAGACATCCTAGTTTACCTTTGTTTCGCCAGCTAAAAATTCTTCCCGTGCGACATTTGTATTGTTTTAAAGTGCTAAAATCTTTTTTCATGAAATCTGGTAATCGTAATTTTCGAATTATTTCTAATTATAACTTACGAGGAAACTCTTCGAACATTTTGACAGTTCCTTCATTTCGGACAACGGCGTTTCGTAATTTTTATACCATCTCATCGCATCGTCTTTTTAACAAGCTTCCATTTTCTTTGAGAATAATTACATCTCCTGGTATGTTTACTAGTCAGTTAAAACTATGGTTTTCAGAATTGGATTATTCAAACTTGGAATCTTTTGTTTCTGATACTCTGGTTTAAGAATTTGTAGTTTTTCTGCGAGTTTTATATATTATTGTTTCATATTCCTTATTTTGTTTTCTTTTTTTGTACTTTGTACTTTGCTTGAAGTTTTTCTTTTTGTACTTTCATAACTTTAAATTATAGTCTAATTCTAGTCTGAGGGTCACCCCACCCAAAATATTGTTTTAATTAGTGTTCTTATATTAAAGTGGCATTCAATACTACTTAAATTACATTGTAATTTGAATACAGAATGTTACCTTTTTCTTTTATAATTTTGTATTTATTACTATTGTTTAATTTATTGTTATCTTATCAATTTTATAAGAGAAAAAATAAACTGTATCTATCTAAACTAAAACTAGTTTTCATAAAGGTATATTAGATAATATCAAAAATTATCTTTAGTTTATTGGTAGGTTGTGATAAAAAAGTAGTAATTTTGCTTTCCTTTTGATAGATTAAATAACATTCCCACTCTAAAATTGTATGAGTGTTCTTGACATCAATACCCGTGCGTTCAGTACCCAATCCATCCTTAGAAACCCCAGAAAGGAAATAAAACATCATCACGAAAATAAAGGCAAAGGCCAAAGTATATGTTCATGTCCTCTTGTATGAATGAAATGAATTTTTTCAAAGTTTGAAGCAGCCACGGCCACAACGCACAACGCACAAGCACAATATTCTGTTTTGACATCATAATCATCATCATCAAGGTATTTTAGATTCAACAAGAGTTAAACTTTTAATTGAAATGTATCTACGAAATTCGTTAAATGAAATTGTGCAAATTTACGAAGTCGTGTACGCATATGCACGTATTCAAAGGCTTTTCTCATCATGATATGTCAACTTATTGATGACGCCTCGTTAAAAAAAAATCAAATAAAGTTTAGGCTGGAGAGGTGTACATATTTCCTTTGATAAAGGAGAAGCAAGAAGTTTCCACAAATTGAGTTATTCGTGTCTTGTCACAAATATGAATCTTTGACATAAACTTCTTAAGTAGAAATTTTGCTTGATGTATCTCAACTCATGTGTGCAACATTAATCAGAGAGAGATGTGCGATGGCATAGTTGTTGGCCTTGCATAATGGCATATGACACATTTGCAAGGATATAGAAGACCTTGCTTTCGATGTTCTGTAAAAAGTTTGGTTCCTTTCTATGGACCATAAATGGGAATGAAATAACGACCAAGTTAGTGTTTGGTCTGTTGAACATGACTTACCTTTCAGAACGAAGCTTCAAAACACAAAGTTCAACTGTTCTAAGTTCTTTAACCGGAATTCACTTGAATTGGCTGAAATCCAGTATGAAATCAAAACAACTAAATCAGATAACAATAAATTTACTCCATTGGAGGCCAAAGCTATTTATTTGATTTCGTACAAATACTCGTTTCGCATTGAATGAAATGAAATTTGTTTAATTAGTTCATTGACATTGCAAAATATGAGAAATAATGATTCACTCTGTTTAGCTTTTATTTTTATTAGGTCGGTCTGAATGGAGCATCGATTGGGAGTATAAGAGCAATAGCATCTAGTATGTAATACATCTTTCCATTTCAATGCTAGCACTTTATGGTGCTCGTTTATTACTCCGGCCCATTCGATTGGAAGCTTCATCATTGTTTTAAAGCGACCCATACAGATCATACCTTCGATACTAAAGCTACGTTCAGACGGCATATAAAAGCCGCACATGTTTGCGGTTCTGACGTCATTTTTACGTCATAATTTTTGCGAATATTGACGCATATCGTCTAAACACCCTTTTGGGACAGTCCGCACATGTACGCAAATGGTTTGCGGACGATGTATGACAGCAAACAAACACATAAATGTGCGGCTTTTTCGCAAATCGTCTGAACACCCTCGCACATTTTTTGTGACAGTTTACGTGCATGTGCGTACATGTGCGGTCGTCGTAATCATATGCGCAGACACGGAAATAGGACAACGCAAATGTCCATATTTTACGCAAATCAATAGTGATTTTGAAGTGTAGTTGTGATCATTGTTCAAGTGAAAAGAGTAAAAAAATTAAATGAGCTAACGCGAAATAGATTCGAGGGTCCCTAGCAAAATAAATCACCCCGCAAAACAAAATCAGAATCCGGGATTCGAATTGTGCAGCACAACTGGACGCCTGATAAAATCAAAGTCTCAACTACTGCGGTGGAAAATTGCCCTAGGCCTTGGGATGCAGGTTCGGCAGAGTACAAGCTCGGAAAGCTTGATTTTTGGCCTGAGGTGGTTGACGAAATTGGCTTGGTTGTTACAGTTAAAGAAGCCAAGTGCTATTTATTAGATTGATGGATGATTCACGTTAGTCATCGGTTCATTTGGTTCTTTTTCTCAAGAATACTGAAGAGGAAGTCGATATAGACGTTTTAGAACCGATCATCGTTGATAGATGAAGATGAAGAAGAACGAGTAGATTAGATTGATATCTAATTTCATCCCATTCAATGGCTTCCATCGCCAAAAATGTACTGTTTCTGTGTTTTTGTCTCTGTGTAGAATATGTACTTAAATAGTAGTAGAACTGTGGAGCAACCTTTTTTTTTAAATTTTGAGTATTCATTTTTTAACTTTTGTTTTTTTTTTAATTCTAAAATAATAAACAAACTGAAATTGATTTGAAATTATAAACAAAAAAAAAATTTCTTATGTTCAAAGGGTAGCATATTGCCATTCAATATCGCCTTCTTCGGTGAAGAAGTGCGTGAGCTCTTATCGAATGTTTCTTGTATCAGATCCATGATCTCGCGATCGTATTTCTTCTTCTTCTTTTTTTTTAAGAACAATTTAGGTTTTTATTGAAAAGCTCATTTGTTTTACAATATTTGATATATACAATTATAAATTCTTTGACTAATATTACTGTTTTAAAATCTGCGAGCACAGATGGGGCTCTGCTTCGTTACAATGGCGGATTTTATACATTTTTATTAAAAAGGTATCTATGTCTAACATTTACTTGTTTCTTAAATAAATAATTGGAATATTCTCGTCGGGTTGAGCAGTGCTGACGGCCGTTGGCTTTGATGTTGGTGGGCGAGGAATATTAGTTGGATGGTCACTTCGGTCCTGGAAGCTATAATTGTATTTCCACTTTTTTGGGTCTCTTGGTGTCTTCAACCTCTGTTGTGCTGCCTCCCTCTTCCTGCAGCGACGTAGAAGTCTCCGAAGCTGTCTTCTTACGATATTCGAAATGCTGGATCCATTATGGATAGCACCTGGAGATATCGGTCGTCGGTTGCTGCGTTACCTGCAATTGTATTAATAAGAGTGCTGGGATGGGATGTGATTTTCCTCAGTATTTTGGTGCTGAGGTTGTGTAGGTATTTGTCTATAGGAACAATTTTAGTTGCTTCGTAGAGTCTTTCATTGCTGTAGTAGCGGACTGAGTTTGGTTTTCTATACAAAGATGTGCAATACCGAAGAGCCTTGCGCTCGAATACTTGCACTTTTTTCATATATGTTGGGCTTATTGTGTACCATATAGGAAAGCAATAAGTTAGTATAAGACGAATTAGTTGCTTGTAAAGCAGAAGTTTCGTTCGTGTTTGGAGACCACCTCTTACTTTCATAAGACGATGAAGGAGAGCTAAGGCTCCGTTTGCCTTGCGAAGAGTGTGTTTAGCATGTTGTTTAAACTTGAACCTTTCGAAGAAATGAACTCCAAGGTATTTAACGCTTTGCTTAGGTGTGATAATTGTGTTATCGGGGAGTATCAGGGACAGGTGTTTGCATCTTGTGGCTATGCCATTACGCGAGGGATTCCTAAGGCATATTAACTCTGTTTTTGTGGGATTGATTTTAATTCCTCATTGTAGGTAGTACTCCCAGAGCCTAAAGATGTGTTCCTTCACTCTACGGAGAGCTATTTCTGGGATGCACTATAAGTGATGGAGTCATCAGTATATAGTAGGGTTTTTGTCATTGGCGTGTTTGCTGGTTGCTCCAGGGTGAAAAGATTGAAGAGGTCAGGTCCAAGACGTGAGCCTCGGGCAACCCCTGCGGAGATGTGATCGTATTTCTTCAAGGGGATACATTGTTGAGCTTCCGTCTGGCGATGCAGAAGCATGTCCTTCGTCCACACATCCGTAAATGTTCCACACCCGATTCTTCGCGAACTTCACTTTTCTCATCTTTTTCAATCATATCTAATGCCAAAACAGCAAAAGCAACCTACTTTCTTTTTAACATTTTAAATTTAAAGTAGTAAACAATGACAAAAAATGAGCTAAACACAAAAGTCAAACAATCTACATATTAAATAAACGCAAACTTGCATATGAACAGAAATGATTGATATTCGTATTTTTCTGCATACCGTGTGAACACGTCGCACATCGACCGAAAAATTTGCGTATTGATTTGCGTACATTTGATGTGCGAACAAATCAACGCAAACTAATGTGCGGCTTTTGGGACAGATTCCGCACATCGTCTGAACACTCTTATATGCGAGTTTGCGTACACTGATTTACGTACAGCATTTGCGTTGATTTTAAAACTTATTATGTAACGTCAGAACCGCACATATGTGCGTCTTTTTATATGCCGTCTGCCCGTAGCTTAAGCATCATATACCTACGTCTAAATCTACTTTTCCCATTCAAAACTTAATCATTTTGACTTTGGGAGAAATTAACTGATTCAGTTTTTAATGAACTAGCTCGTTATATTAGTTCATTAATAATTTGGTTTCAGAAATAATTGGTTCTAAAATGTTTGCAAAGAAGAGGCTCCGAGAAGGGCTGTTTTCCAACCACAACTTGTAAGAAGTGAAGGAGACATTAAATTTTTTTCCAAGTACGTATTGATATGTGAGAAAGGGCTCCCGTGGCAATGTAATCAGTCTCAGAATGATTGACTTTTCTTATTAACAGAACGACATGACTAGGAATAGGAACACAACTTTGTTTCTAATTTTTACTTTTATTTCCTTGTTTCAAGCATTTCAACCATTTTTGTTTTCACATATTTTTCCTTACTTTTATAGGAAATTCAACTCTATAGTAATAAATATGAATATATAGTTTGTACACTAATGGAATAGTCAAATTTTTTTCTGTAAAAATTCTACAATTCATAACTGCACAAGTGTCTCTGCTGCAATGTTTCACGTCTTCATAAATTTCTGTTCACGATTTCAGTTCAGTAGATCAGTTCATTGCTCGCTTAAGTTCAATTGATTGTTTAGAATGAAAAAATGCTTTTTGCGGTCAGATATATTTCATTATGTATTAATATGTTTTCGCTCATATGTATTATTTTCATAGCGGTAGAGGCATCATAGTCCATTAGCTGTAATAACTTCTTCCGAACTTTAGTTCTTTGGCCTTCAACCAACAAAAGTGATTCTGTAGCAGCAACAAATTCATTTCTCAAACTATTTAAAAAAACGATGTAGTATATATTTTTTTATAAGGATATTGCCCATCGTGACGAGACAAGAACGAAGCAGCGTTTCCATACATTTGTAGTTTTCGCGACCCGACGTTTCTGTCGCTGTCGCAACTACAAGATCGTTTTGTTTTGGCATAACCTCTATGTGAAATCACCGAACTTGTGAACTGACGATTACAAGAAATGATAGCAACAAACCCAAAAATAACCACAAATAAAAGAGACGAGTTCTAAAATTCTTTCAAATTTATCTTTACTTACTCAATTTCTCAACTAAGCTTTTCAAATAGCTCAAACAGCAAACACAACTAACTTATTTTAAGAAGATTAATTTCATACACTTATACAACCCAAGTATAGTAATACTATCTAGTTATCACTACTTTAAACTTACATACATATGCATACATAAATAAAAATTAAAGCGAATATTTTTGGCAGAATTCCTTCGTTTCCGTGTGTATGTACATAACTTGCCCTTGTATCATGATGGCTTCGAAAAGTAAACGATATATCTCCCAATCCTTATCGCTTACACTTCACACACAAAACAGTCTTTATAAAGCGTCCTTACAAATAAACCTCTTTTCTGTTATCGGTCTATTCACACACACGTTCAATTTGAATAGTGCTGTGCTGGATGTGATATTTGTCGTGCACCATTGAGGTGGCTTCCAACAGGATAGCATCACCATCTGACTGGATATCTGAAATGATACATTAAGTGAAATGGAAATAGGTTAACAAAACTACAGCAATCATCCAACTCCCTATGATCGTATTAACATACCAACAATCAAATGGGCCATCATTACACTGTGATTGACCGTGTGATTCCACACATTCAGATGGTGAACGGATCTGTGTCGAATGAATAATTACAACCATTAATAGTAAAAGTCTTGTATATGCGTTTGGGTAGATATGTGTATGCGTTCCGGATACGGAAGGGTACAAATATCGAGAAACTTACTTAACTCCACTTATGCTGGACAAATCACTTTGCAACCTTAACAGAGGGACTAGCTTTGGCACAGAGTCTAACAGAATGCCAACGGACTCCTTGAATAAATTGACTGTCGTCAAAATGACAATCACCGAGAACAGAAGCGTACATAACGGATCAGCAACCTTTGCATTGGGCTGTGGGCGATAAAGGGAAGATATAAATTAAACACGAATACTTTAAGGATTGCACAATATTTCAAGCACATTTCGGTAGATTTTGACTGGTTTCAAGCTAAAAGTTGTTGAATGTTGAGTTCGAATTGATTTTGTTTTTTGTACAAAAGGATGTGGGAGATGAACAAATGACATGGTTTGTAATTCATAACATTTTAATTCAATTGCCTGATTGTACAGCTTCTTTCCGAAGTCTCATTTTACAGAAAGAAGTAATATGTGTAGGTACTGGTACTGCGAGATAGAAAACCAATACCATTTGGGTTGATGTAAAAGGTAAAAAATCCAATTAAGGAATGGTACTTGGAAAAAAAAGCGGCTGAAGCTTTTTTTGTTGGTTTGCTTGCCAGTCTGTCAGAAATGTTTTATGTCCTTACAATGCTTGAAGAGAAGAACAAAAAATATTCAAAAAAAAAAAAAAAGAATTTTTGAAATGGTGGCCAGGAAAATGAGGAATTTTGAAAGCTTTAAAGGAAAGCAAATGATTAAAAGCAAGAAAGTTTCTTAGCCCAAGTATAAAGTATTCAATTGAATTCTATTGGAATTTTCAATGTTTTTTGAGATGTATCAAGAAAGTCGCAACAGATTGATTGAGATCTCTTAAGCTTTTGTGTGTCTAGTTTTTCTTGAATTTTCCTATCCAGTGCCACTGTTCTGTAACTATCGCCTCTATAGAAGTCGGCGATAAACGGTGGAAAATGGAATAAAATTCTATGAATTTAGTAGGATTTCGTTCCAGTTTCCACTGTTTCTCGATCGATGTTATCGATGCGATAGTTACAAAACAGGGGCACGGCTAACAAAGCGGGGAATGTACCGATCAACCGTATTTATAACATCGATCAAAGAACGGTGGAAGTCGGAACAAAATCTTACAAAATACGTCAAACTTCGTTCCAACTTCCTCCGTTTATCGCGGGAATTTTTTTTTTATCGCTGAACGTTGAACTATAACCATCACGCTTAGACAACTCTACCTATATGCTGATATCAGTAACTTGTTTCGCTCTCTTCTGCGAATCCATAAAAAAGATGTTCGCAGAGCCATCTAAGAGAAAGCTTCAACAAAACTTTTAGCATACAACTGTATTCAATGAAGAAATGTTTTAATTTGTTCCAAGGTGATATATCAAATGCATCAAATGTAGGTGTTCATATGCTACAGCACCATTTATTATCCAATAGGTAACTCATTTTGTAAATGTTGATTTGCAAATTGGTGGTGAGTTGCAACTTAACAAGAGTTTCCAATGTGTCAAGGTAGCGCCATTGTTTCAACAAGCTAAGTTAGATTTTTGTCTTTATGACAACTGCAAATGGACGCTCTTGTTTGAAGCATGGTGTAGAATTTTGAAGGCATGATGGATCAAAAAGTAGTAATCTTGCCCCACCATTTCCTTTTGCTTAAATTGTTTCGTTCGTATCACGAGATTTATCCATGATACACTCTTTTCCCCGAACACCACTTTGCGTTGTGCTAGTGAAAAGGCAAACATTAACTATCGCCTCGATAAAAGCAAGCGATAAACGGTGGTAAATGGAACGAAATCCTACTAAATTTATAGAATTTCCTTCCATTTTCCACTGTTTATCGCCTGCTTTTATCGAGGCGATAGTTACAGAACAGGAGCACAGGCTGCATGGATGTGTGCGATTTCATAGAAAAACAAAGAGTTTCTGCAGTCGCGACATTGCGGCTGTCAAAATGAAGTTATACAGCGATATTTGAGAAAACGCACACCGACGCGAAAACCCAGCTTTTTCATGATTTGAGTTGTCGCGACGGCAGAAATTATGACAACTGTTTCTGCCAGTGCCGCAACTGCGGAAGCGCTTTAGTTTGGGTTTGGGAGAACCTTAAAAGGCTACATGCGTTTCAATTTGACAGCGACTAAATGGCAATCGCAGGCCGCACTAGTCTTTGCAGTGCTTTTGAAATTTGCCCTTTTTTCAAAGCATCGTGACATATTTTTGGATCTCAAACTGGATTTGCAATCCATAAGTAAGGTAAGTTGTGAAATCAGCTTGTGAAGCTATGCATTCTGAGGCTTCGACCACTACAACGCGGCAAGAACGCACGTACGTCATTATGGGCACGTTCATATATCGGCGCTATGCAAACGCAATTTGACAGTTGATTTGGTCGTAGGCGCAACTACAAACTCGATTTGGTTTGGAAGCTTTTAATCCTTTCCAAACCTGAGCGGCCTGCGATTGTGTACCGCTTCATAATGTTACATGTGTTACTTTTTCACAGTGATTAGATTGCAGTCGCATCCCATTCCGGCTTGCAAGAGGTTTTAAGTCTTGTCCAAACCAACGCGGAGTGCGATTGCGATCCGATCGCTGTCAAAATGAGCGAGAACTTTAAAAACCCTGCAAAAAACAAACGCACCCTGCGATTGTGATCCATCTACGCAGTCTGCGGTACATACAAAAAGGAATGTATTATACAAATCACAATCACTAGCCGAGCTGTTTACGCAAGGTTTACAAACCACCGCGGCCTTATTTGTATCAACCACAGACCGCGTAGATGGATCGCAATCGCAGGCTGCGTTTGTTTTTTGCAGGGTTCTAAAAGTTCGCACTCTTTAAAGTATCTTTGCCAAATCGGTATCTTTCCTGATTTTAGCAGCCATTTTAACAATTTCATAAGGCAAATGTTGATATGGCGGTAGAAACATAGACCGCAATTCGGAAATTTAGAAAATTTAGGTGGTAGGAGCTGTCGATAATATAGAAAACTTTAATACTCGGTTGAATTTTATATAAACACCAAGCTTTTGAGATAGTTGGTAGTTAATTGAGCACTGGTGAAAAGAAAAGTATGTCCTACAAACACATTATTTACGTTCGTAAAACATGTACATATGTTTACTTGTGCTTTAATTTTTTTTTATCGAAATCCTAAATTTCGTTCAATAATTCGTTCTTTAAATTCTAATACATCGTTTCGTTTCAACCGTTTCAACGTTCCAACCGAAGATGACAGAACCGCAAGTTATCGATCAATTATTATTATCGATGCATTGTTCAATTGTTGCATCCCTGATATTCTCTCGTTTCATTTTCACACCACTAGGTTCAATTGAACAAAGAGAGAAAACTTTCAAAATGGCCAAAATCGTCCATCAGTTTAGTTCGGGAGTGTGAAAGTGCCGGTTTGTTCAGTGAAAAAAAATTAGTTTTCGGTCTTAATTTAATAATTCCCGTCTCAAAAATTTGTTTTTCATTTGTTCGAAGTATTAAAAAAAGTCTAGAAGGAAACGTGATGCGATTTTCGAGCATTTTCAATAAGAAAAAGAATGTAGTGTTTTCTTTTTTCTCTAGATCACAGTGTCATTGGCAATGGCCGGTATCGGTATGATTGGTTCGTTGTGAAAGTGAAATGTTTGTGAAATCTTTTTATTAAAAAAGAAAAAAGGGCCCATTGCTCATTCAAAATCGTAATATCATCTAATCTCCTTATAATATATGAAGTTTTGCATTAAAGTTTGCTAATTAGTGGTTCGCCGCGCCCGCCGCCGCGCCGGTGTAAATTTGTCTCCATTGCTCCCCATTACCCCATTCCAGTAATGTTAATCGGTGTAAAAATTGCAGTGGTCTGTGTTTTTATAAAATTTCAATTCCTTAAAAAATATCCTTTGCTATTTCAATCAATCATTTGCGTCGATCATTTGAAATCGGGAAAATGTCATAAAAGGAAGTTTCATGTTTCAATATTTTGCAGTCGCGTTGTGAGATTGTATATGTAAAGAAAAATGTCGGTCTCTTGTCCAATTTTTAATGTCGTTTAAGAAGCTAGAAGTGCGTAAATTGTGTGTTTTTTTCCTCAAATGTTAAAATGTGTTTGTTTTTCAAAATTTGCAATGCAATAAGCTTGCAAAATGGCCTTTTATTTCATGAAAAAAATGAGTGTTGTGTTTGTGCGGGTCTATTTTGCGTCTAGTGAAAATGTTCCTCGTTAGAAACCACACCGAACTACTCCCGAAAATGGATTTTAAGTTGGTGAGTGTATTTTTTATGTCTTAAATATTTTTAACATTAGTTTGTTGTTCTCCATATATTCGATCTTCTTCTTTTTTCTAATAATTTTTCTGTTTAAATGCTTTTTTGTTCTAAAATCAAGCAACATCCCTATTAAGTTCTTTTCATTATTTTCAAGGCACAATTTAAAAGCTATGCTAATAACTAACGTACATACTACATTCAAAGGTTGGTACCAGGTACCTACTTGTCTTAAGATTTTGTGGTTTTCCTTGAAATTAGCAGTGTGTAAATACTCTCAAAGAAGTTGCCAATTCCTGTGACTCTAACGTGATTCTAACAACCATCCATCCACGCAACAGGAAGACATGCTATCCATGAATCCGTGGGCACCGTAAGGTTCAATACAAAGCTTTTTTTGTGCCCCCAGCCATGTATAGCTGTGGAATAACAAACTTTAGGTATCACCCCAGGCTTCCTCTCCCTACTCAATTAGCCGAAAAACGCCTTTGTCGTCAAAAGATGTTGAAACAAGATGGGCTGCGTTTTAGTGGAAGGACTTCTTAAGATTATTCGGCCTGAAAGGTGAATTCTTAAACAGCAAATTGAAACTTGGCTACTGGAACAAATCTAGCGCTCGATTTCCGTATATTAAAATTCATAAAAGCACCAGATTGACCACTTTTTCGTTTGCTTTCCAAACCTTTCAAGAAGCCAAAATGTTCTCCAGCTACTAAAGCCTAACAGCTGGCTGACGTTTTTCTGAGAGCTCAATTACAACTCTGAGGGACATTCTTTTTCTGCTTTTTCCGTCATTACGAGCATCGTGATCTCAAAGGAATAACTTCTCTGGGGGGACATTTTAAACGTACATAAGTACAATGGGTGGACAAATTTTTCAGTTGAGGACGATTTTCATAACTTTTGACCAGACGTCCTTTTCAAAAGTTCCATTTGTTTAAATTGAAAAAGTATACCTAAAAAGTCAAGTCTTCTGATAAAATAAATATATAGGGCGGCGCGGTGCGACAGAGCTATGAGGCCCAATGCCCCAGCGCATTTATCTCAACCATGCCTTCTGAGGGAATGGATTATGCTTACAATTTTCTGACTGTTCCGAACAAGAAAGCGCTATTCATGGCAATGAATTTACTATCGAAGGACTTGTCAATTCCTCGCGGAAGACGATTTGAACCACAAACCTTTGGGTTGAGTGTTAGGCATGCTTACCATCAAGCCACGGGTACCACGTCGTGATGGGGCCAAAAATGCGTTGGACCGAATATCGGAACCTTTTTCTATCTTTCCTTTTTTGAATTTTTGTCAGCTAACAGACTTAGGCTCGTTAGCCGTTGAGATAGCACAATAGATCTAATGTATCCTTATCCTAATGGGACCATTTCTAGCTTAAAATGAAGCGGGAAAGACGCAGGGCGTCGCGTCGGTGTGAGTAAGATCACTAGGGTCATCAAAGAAATACGAACATAGCGGGCATGAACAGAGAAAGTGGGAAATAGTTTCCTCTTCCTCCTCCTCATCTATACAGCTTCAGGAAAAATCGTTTGAGACGACTCCTAGCCTTGCAGCATGTCTTCCAATAAGACAGTGTCCTGTGATGACACCTATCGTCGCACTAATGTGTTTTTTCTTTTGAGAGAGACCAAGCCGTTCGACCGCTTAAGATCTAACTTTGGTCAAATCTTTTTCGTTGCGTTACACGTTAAACTGCTTGACAATCTCAGATTAGTTTTCTTGTATGCGTCCCCCTTGAGGAAGAGTTTGTATGTAGCGATTGTTACCGTTATCGGTGAAAAGGGCAGAAGTGTTCCGTTTCTGGCGAGTTCATCTGCTTTACAGTTTCCTGGAATGACTCTATGCCTGCTCTGACATCTCCCTGAGAAATGATCGGAAGTTAAGGCTAGCATAGAGTTGAAGGAATTTAATGATAGGGATTTGGTGGCTGCCTGAGAAGATGCATATATCCTTTTTTGATATTATGTTTCATCTGAGCCAAGAAAGAGCTTCGCTAATTGCCATCACCTCCGCTGGGAACACGCTTTAATGATCTGGAAGACGAAGCGAGATGTTTTATTTCATTTCGTCTGAATAGACACCACAACCTACTCCTTCATTTGCTTTCGAACCGGCCGTATAAAAATAGACGTATCCCTTTTCCAAGAATGATTGTCTGTCTGTTCTGGACGAAATGGCGGCCCAGAAATTTGAGCCAAATTTGAGTTTGGGTGTGGTGTAATCTGTTTTTAGTTTGGGGATTCCGAATTTGTTCAGAATGTCAGCAAGCATGTCCAATATTGTGAGACTTCTTGTAATCGAATAGTCGAACTCGCAACTGTTAATTTACTGTAGATGTCCAGTGAGACTATAGGTGAAACAGGATGTCCAGTGACGCTGAAGGAGTGGTGCGTAAAGCACCGCTCATACATATACATGCTGAACGTTGGACTTTGAAGAGGCTGTCACGATAAATTGCTTTATCTAATGCAGTCCATTAAACTGTAACATCGTAAGTGAGGATAGGTCTGATGACCGAGATGTAAAGCCAATGTGTTGTGCGGGGTTGAAGATCCTACTTGTTTCCTATGGCTTTTTTACATGAAAAGAGTTCTACTGAAGGCTTCCAACTCAGCTTTCAATCTAAAACAAGTATCTGTCCCCATTGCGGAGAAAATTAGTTGTATGACGTTAATCAAAAGAGGGCTTGTGTGCGGAATATTGTATTCCCTAGAGAAGATTACCAGTTCAGTCTTGTGAGGATTTATTCCAAGTCCACGTACTGGTTCATTTTGAAAGTTTGCTTAGAGCATTTTGAAGCAGTTCTTTTAATGTGCTAAGATGCTTTCCTGTGACTGCAATGGCAACATCGTCTGCATCAGCAATAACCCTGCAGCCATACCCATCCAGATTTAGCAGTAGTTCATTTACCACCAAATTCCAGAGAAGAGGAGACAGGACTCCACCTTGCGGAGTGCCTCTACTTACACCTCTTTTGGTAGAAGCTTCGTCCGTAGAAACCCTCAAGCGTAAAGTGGGCAATTTTTTCCATTCCATTTCTCTTACGTTTTAATCGATATACTCTCTCTCTATACTCTCTGCAGACTAATAAATTATTGAATTCAATTTCCATAAAACTCATATGTGAGCGAGAATTGAATAGCAACATCAACAAAAGATGGTGCCCGTGGGGTAATAGTTAGCGTGTCTTACCTGTTGTGCGGGATGTTCTCAATTCAAATCGCAACAAAATATGTTTTTCCACGAGTATCACCTTTCGCAAAGCATTCGCAGGTCCTCCGATACTAAACTCATTGCCATGAAAAAGGCTTTCTCTGTCAACCGTTTTTGAATCGGCAGAAAATTGTAGGTCCTTTCCATTCTCCCACAAAGAATTGTTTTGAGAAATGCACTAGGCCCTCGCTCTGTTACGTCACTGCCTTGAACGTGTTTTGTTGTATCGGTTGGATTTCCCAAGATAGAAACAGACAGCCATCTGGTTTGCAGATTTCAAAGTTGGTTATCTCTTTTCGTTAAAAATAGTAATCCAACAAGCGACACTTTTTGTGAACCCCAAGTCGTAAAGCAGACAAAATAGAATACAAAATGGAGTTTTGTCGTAATTTACAATAAAAGCCGTGTAGTGACAGCTTAGAATATGACCGCAGCACCTCCTCACTTGTCGCAAGAGACGACTAAAAGAGAAATCACATCTAAGAAAAAATATCAAAGTGAGTCTAGCGACACCCGTCATACCTCAAGTCTTCCTCCAACCTCCCACAAGTGTTGTGTTTTGATCCTACGGTTTACATGACTGGAGATCACCGGTAATAGGCAAATAGAACATTTACGAATGTACGTGTCGAAATAATCTGAAAAAACGGCGATCACTAGTATGAAGCAGTTAAGTGGTAGAGCTGTGATCCCTTCAAGATCACGATGCTCGTAACGCCCGATAAGGAACAAGAAGAAGAAGCAAGCTAAATTTTATCTGAACCGTTCGTAGTCTTGCCCGTAAGGACTGTCTACCGTTGAGTTAAGTTCGAATCTCAGACAAATTACCAGAAAAAAAGTATGGTACCTCCTCTCGCCAGCAATTGGCAAGTCCCCAGAGAGTAAATATACTGCCATGAAATTAAAAGAGTTTTCTGACTTAGTAATTCGGAATGGCCATATTCGAGGTCCTAGAAATCTGTAGGGGTTCGAACAGCTTTTTTGCGCTACCTTATGCATGTTCGCTGTACTAAAAAACTTAAAGAATAAATGAATTTTTGTGAAGCAGTAGTAATCTTTTATATTTATAATTGCTAATGACTCGAACTGATAACCGACGCACGAACGATAATGATCTCGTTTTCGATCAGAAGTTGTGACTGTACGCTGACATAAATTCAGCTATGAGAGACTGCGATGTTAAACAACAATAACTGCGGAATGTCAATTGATTTTGACTGAGTTTTTGAAAATGGCACTGCCTGACCATTGCATAAAAGGAACTCTTTTGTAGTAGGTGGCGCAAGCCAATCAGGCCTCAACCAACAAATCTGAGAACAGTTCACTATAGTAATGGAACTAGTTGGTGAGGTCTTTGCCTTGTACATATTTTTAAATCGAAAAGAAATTACATATGAAAAACAAAATATAATCTTTTTTATGATATGACAGTAACAATCATGCCTCAATCCAATTCCCAATTTTTTGACGTATGCATGTATATGAAAAAAAAAAACAGGAAACAAGAACGAACTTTTGTACTCACATAAATTTTAATAATAACTGACGCAACAAACACGCCCACACTCTGCACCAGGTCGCCAAATACATGGATAACTGCAGCACGCAGATTCAGATTTTGTTCCTGACCGCATGTTGCTTGGCGTGTGTTCTTCCTGCAAATAAATTGTTTTTGTTTTTTATTTTTATTTTTCAATTTGTCCATCAAGGAAAAAGAAAAAGAAAAAAAAAAGCAAATGAGAATCGTCAAATAAAATTAAAAAGGATTTCTGGTCATGAAATTAATGAGATTTCAGATCGGAACCGCATCCTTGATGTACCTCGCATGTTGTTGTTTGACAATATCCGCAGATGTGGAAACTGAGACGTCTGTTGGCAACGTATTTCCACCATCCGGCAAATGGCTATGAAGGCCATGAGCAGCATCAGCATCAGAAGTAGCACCAGCAACAGCAACAGAAACAACCGAATGTCCATGTGAGTGCGAATGATGGTGTCCTCCGTTTCCTCCATGGGAGTGACCATGAGAACCGGAAAAAAGCGACGATCCGTGCAAAATGAATGCCATGCTATACAAGGACGAAACCAAAAATAAAAGAATCAAAAGTTTATACCCGGCACATTGTACGAACGTTTGTTCGAGTACGAGTGTATATGGAGAATGACATAATCCCCCACTTGATTCAAGAGAAGAGTCCTTACGCAATGTTAATTAAAATCCCAATTCCAGCGATTATCATCATGGTATCTGCATCCAAGTTGAAGTCATCTGAAAATAATCTCTGGAATGCCACAAATGCCAGAGTGGCTGTGAGAATCCAGATGCCCAGAATCGATATCACAGCTCCGATGACCTCTAAATAGAAAACACACACACACAGTCAGAGTAGTCGGGCGCACAATTCTTCTCTAAATTTGAAATGGGCTTTTGGAAAATTTATTTGCTTAATTTTTGTTTGCTTGCATGTGAGCCTAGATCAGGAGCCGAGGATTGTAGAGTGGGGAAGGGGAAAGAGGGAAGGGCAGGGTTTTGTATATATTTACCGATGCGTTTGTATCCAAATGACATGTTTTGATCCGGCGCTCGGCTGGATATCCAAATCGCCAAGAGACCAATCACAAAGCTAACACAATCAGATGCTAAATGTGCAGCATCTGTCATTATCGCCAGGCTTCCGGCCATGTATCCTCCCAGGAATTCTATAATCTGAATTGATGTATATATAAATAGTTATTATATACGTTAAATTTGAGGACAGTGAGATAAGGGGGCCTATAGGACGAACGATGAGACGTTTTCAATTTTGTATTTGAAAATGGATTTGGTTTCTATAATTCCACAAGGACTCGTTTGTTTAACTATGTTGACAAGGATTTCGATTCCAATTGTACACCGGGGAGTATGACGATCCCTCTCTTTTTCTCTCTTTCTCCTTTTCTTGTGTAGGAGTTGTGTTAATGGTATTTTCGTATGAAGTTGCTATATAGATTAGTTTAGCTGGTTAATAGGTGGGCAAGTGAATGACAAGTTCTATGCTAAAGGATTTCGGCCTTTATTGATACATAATCAAAGACCCTAATCGATAACGACTAATCTCCTTGAATCTCAAAGAGATCGGAAATTGGTTACCACAAGACTATAGCAACAGATTGTCATGCGATGATGGATGCGAATAAGCAATGTGTCTTTTGGTGGGGGTTTTATGGGGCTAAATGATTTTTGTCGGTAAGATCGTAAATTTGCTTCTTTGAAACTCAAGTACAATGGATTAGATCAGACATAAGAGACTTATGATTTCGTTTATAAAATTCATGCAAAAAAGCTTCTCTGTCGTTATTGAATTTTGTGATTCGACTTGAGATTGATTTAGAGATTTATTATGAGATTTATTTGAGTTGGGACTCATTGAAACATTCATTATTCATTGTGGTAATGGAGCAGTTTGGCAGCCTACAGGGCTCAGGTTTCAAAGTTCTAAATCTTTTCAGTATAAACTTCCGACTCTGTGAAACATTTTTGAATTCATAGAAGTCTTTATTTTAATGTTAACAGGAAACATGTAACGGTTTCTATCATACATGGAACACCACGTAGTAATCAGATTAAAGTGCATGATAAGGTTGGGCTAGGTAAGATGGGGGACAAGGTTCTCAAAGATCCATTGTGCTCCCCGGGAAATAGAGGATGAGGAAGTGGGAAGATTGGAGAGGTAGAGAGTTTGGCTGGTGGCTGGGTGATTGGGGTTGGGAACCCCTACTGAACCATATGGAGACCTGAGTAAATTTCAGGATGCTTTTCAATGGGAGATTTGAAATTTCGCCCAGTTCGTCGAAGAAGTATTCTCCGAGGGGTTTTTTTCTTAATGTGGACCAGGCTAGGACACTCACAGAGGAAGAGGAATGAACCTTCCTCTGCCTCTTCGTCTTGGCATCCTCTACATAAGTCGGATGTGCTAATGCCCGTTCTCATCATGTGGGTCTGGGTACCCAACGAGAGAATGCCAATCAACAGAGAGAGCCGAGGCCTGCTAAGCTTGAGCAGACATTTTGTTTTTTCTTAGAAATATCTGGGCAAAGGTTTTTGGAGACCCGGCATGTTTCTAAAGATGACAACCTGTCATTGGCGGTTTTTAGAAAATTTTGTTTGGTGCTGTTTTTTTTCTTGTTCTAGTGGCATTAGAACTCAGGTGTTCGTTTTGCTGGATTCGAGTGCTAGCCCGATTTTAGCCAGCTTATCCGCCATTTTATTATTTCATTATGTCATGATGTCCTGGAACCCAAAAGTACATGTTTACAAGTAAATTCTCGTGCCTTAAGCATCTACATACAGCGAGAAGCCCCAGGCCTAGCGCATTTCTTATAACCCTGCCTTGTGAGGGAATGGAGGTGACCTACAATTTTCTGCCGGTTCCGAATGGCTAATCAAGAAAGCGCTTTTCATGGAAACAAATTCACTGTCGGAGAACTTGCTTATTCCTCGCGAGACCACCAAGGTAGACATGCTTACCATTACGCTTCTAACTACTGCAATGTGAAGGAAAAAAACTGGGTAAAGAACTCCACATTCGTATAGTGTGTATAAAGAAAGAGTCTTTTTTACTTTGAAGTCCAAAACTAGTCATCTAATGTTTCCAAAATTCTGAATAGAAATTCATAGAGAAAAATTGCCTTCTTTTATCGTTCTAAGACAAAGCCCTAGTGCGCTTGTAGAAATTTCGTAGACAATTGATCTATCGCTAACTCGGTGCACGCAAAATCGTAATCTGTGTAATCTGTGCTACATTGGCACCACAAAACAACTTTTACGTCAACGCATCTCTAACCATAAATCTGACATAAACAACAACAATCCAGCAAAAACAGCTATCGCATTACATGCCATCGAAAATAAACATCTCCCTGACTTTGACGGTGTCCAAGTTCTCCAAACCGAGAAACATATCTACCAACAATTAACTTTCAAATGGTTGAGGGACATCTTCATTCTCAAGAGGCTTCCAGATTTTCTTTGTGTTACCCAAATAGTTTACGCTGGTGAGAGTTGGAAAGTCCTGCAAGCTCCTGCCTTAATGTTTGAACTATGTATTTTCTATTTATGTGCTTAAATTAAAATGTCAGTGCAACCGATCAAGAGAGAAAGGGCAAGTCTGAGCTCAGCCAAATTGCCACGCTTAGTCAGACATGGTCTTGTGATAGAGGCCCGTAGATCTTGTTCGTTTTATTCAAAAGCTTCACATTTTTGAACAAAAAAGAGCAAACAATTGTCCGCTATAGCAACCCTTTGTCTCAGAGCCGTTTATCAAAGGAACAAAGGCCATGCAATCATTCTGAATTCATTTTAATCTACACATACTTTCTCTGACTCCAGTTGATTGTTGACCTCAACTTCCAAGTCATCGTTTCATCAAAATACTCATGCTTTGTTGTTGATTGATGATTCAATTCAATTTAAGGAAGATAGCACAAAAACTGGGAAAGGTGAAGGTGACTGCAACATGTTCTCCGACGGACTAAATATTATTTGCTTATTTCATCTCGTTAACCACTTTTAGTGCAGTCAATGAAGCGCAAAATAGGGCCTTACCTCCGAATTTTTTTACTGTGAACCGATTTGCATGAAATTTTGGAATTAGGCTCATCTTACCCTTAACTTCAAAAGTGAAAATGATTTGAACACCGCCACCACCCTGGGGGTGGTTGCCACCCCTTCTCAGGGGTGAATTTTTTTTTCTTCAAAATAACATCAGATATCGATAAAAGGCCTAATTTTAAGCAAAAATACAAATTTAAAGTTTTTTATTAAGTCCAATACTTTTCGAGTTATTGGCAATTTAAAATTCGCAATTTTTTCACGTTTTTCATCTATTTATTGCAAATATCTCCAAAACTATACGTTTTATCGAAAATTTTATAAAGAACAAAATTGTAGCAGGTAAAAAAATGAACAATTTGGTTTTTTAGAAAGTATTCTAAGAACAATATTAAGCTAGATATAAAAGATCAAAGCCATTTTTTATTTTGTCTGAAATTTAATCGTTGTGGTCAATGCCTTTTAGCGGCGAGCAGGTGCATTTTATGCATTCTAATACAAGAAGATGTTTTGAAGTGCTTAAAATAAGCTTTAAAATGAGCACTATTAAAAGTCTTTTGCACGTAAAATAAGTGAGCTGTAGTGCAAATAAGGAGAGCATCTAATGTTTTTTTCTTTTTATTATTTTATTTATTATTTTGAAGAAAAAAAAATTCACCCCTGAGAAGGGGTGGCAACCACCCCCAGGGTGGTGGCGGTGTTCAAATCATTTTCACTTTTGAAGTTAAGGGTAAGATGAGCCTAATTCCAAAATTTCATGCAAATCGGTTCACAGTAAAAAAATTCGGACCTAAAATGCTTCATTGACTGCACTATTTAGCGATTCCAAGCTTATGTTCTGACAGTTGAAATTTGTTAACGTGTCTCAAAGAAAATGTTGTATCCATGTCTTCTCAGATAGACAAGCGATCCTCAAAACACTCGGTGACGTTTCCTTGAACTCGGACCGCCTGCAAATGTCAACTATCTCTCATGGAAGTTATTCATAGGAGTTCAACATTCCCTTTTTGCTGGGTGCCGAGGCACAGAGATATCCCGTATAACTGCAGGGCCAATGGACTCGCTACAAACAAAGATTCTTGATCGCATGTAAGATTCTTAATCGCTGCCGTAACTGGAAATAAATAAATAAATAGGGTGGCGCAACAGACCGAGGAGCCCCAGGGCCTAGCGCGTTTCTCACAATGCCTTGTGAAAGAATTTAGGGGACCTATAATTTTTTGCCGGTTCCCAACGGCTAATCGAGAAAGCGCTTTTCATGGCAATGAATACTAACGTAGGACTTGCCAATTCCTCGCGAAAGGCGATACGCGTGAAAAAATATTTTTGCCTCTGTTGGGATTCAAACCACGAACCTCTGGATTAATAGGCGGACATGCTATCCATTACACCACGGGTACCACGGGTCGGGGGAGAGTACGATAACTTTGGCGACAAAAAATAATAACGGTTTCTGATAGAGGGGTTTAATACAATCATTTTTTACTATGGGAGGGGGGGGGGGTCTATCTCCCCCCGTTTAGGCGGTAGGGGCAATTTTATAAAAATTGACTTAAAATCTAAAAAAAAAATATTGTAGAACAACGGGAAAACTTACAGATACAATTTATACTTTTTATGAAAGCCAGAAACTTGCACTTTATAATAAATTTTAAATGAAGTGGTTTCAATTTATAGTTTTTGAAATAACTGACTTCAAAGTCAAAATTTACGAAAAAAAATTTTAAAAAATCACTTTGAGTATTATGTTTCTTGTGATTACAAATGCCAATAAAAAAAATTTTGATGTAGTTAGTTGCTTCAATAAATTTTTTATCAAACGATATAAATTACTTTTTTCTATGTCTTATAGTTTTTGAGATAATTGAAAAATAGTAAAACTATATTTCTTTTTTAAAATCAAAAAATTTTCTAATTTTAAAAGAAACTTTTCATATAAAAAATTTGCACCCCAAAGCTTATGAGCAGCTTAACCCTGCGGAAAAAGGGTTAAAATAATGAGCCCCGCGAAGCGGGCCATGCGGAAAGCTGTTGCATACGGAAATTAATTGCTATTTTCATATTTAGCATGAGCAGCTTAACCCTGCGGAAAAGGGTTAAAATAATGAGCCCCGCGAAGCGGGCCATGCGGAAAGCTGTTGCATACGGAAATTAATTGCTATTTTCATATTTAGCATGAGCAGCTTAACCCTGCGGAAAAAGGGTTAAAATAATGAGCCCCGCGAAGCGGGCCATGCGGAAAGTTGTTGCATACGGAAATTAATTGCTATTTTCATATTTAGCATGAGCAGCTCAACCCTGCGGAAAAAAGGGTTAAAATAATGAGTCCCCGCAAAGCGAGCCATGCCGAAAGTTGTTGCATACGGAAATTAATTGCTATTTTCATATTTAGCATGAGCAGCTTAACCCTGCGGAAAAAGGGTTAAAATAATGAGCCCCGCGAAGCGGGCCATGCGGAAAGCTGTTGCGGAAATTAATTGCTATTTTCATATTTAGCATGAGCAGCTTAACCCTGCGGAAAAAGGGTTAAAATAATGAGCCCCGCGAAGCGGGCCATGCGGAAAGTTGTTGCATACGGAAATTAATTGCTATTTTCATATTTAGCATGAGCAGCTTAACCCTGCGGAAAAAAGGGTTAAAATAATGAGTCCCCGCAAAGCGAGCCATGCGGAAAGCTGTTGCGGAAATTAATTGCTATTTTCATATTTAGCATGAGCAGCTTAACCCTGCGGAAAAAAGGGTTAAAATAATGAGTCCCCGCGAAGCGGGCCATTCGGAAAGCTGTTGCATACGGAAATTAATTGCTATTTTCATATTTAGCATGAGCAGCTTAACCCTGCGGAAAAAAGGGTTAAAATAATGAGTCCCCGCGAAGCGGGCCATGCGGAAAGTTGTTGCATACGGAAATTAATTGCTATTTTCATATTTAGCATGAGCAGCTTAACCCTGCGGAAAAAAGGGTTAAAATAATGAGTCCCCGCGAAGCGGGCCATGCGGAAAGCTGTTGCATACGGAAATTAATTGCTATTTTCATATTTAGCATGAGCAGCTTAACCCTGCGGAAAAAGGGTTAAAATAATGAGCACCGCGAAGCGGGCCATGCGGAAAGCTGTTGCGGAAATTAATTGCTATTTTCATATCTAGCATGAGCAGCTTAACCCTGCGGAAAAAGGGTTAAAATAATGAGCCCCCGCGAAGCGGGCCATGCGGAAAGTTGTTGCATACGGAAATTAATTGCACATAAGTACCTGTCTTATGAATTTTTATACTTTCACTAGTCTATTTCCTAACATTATTGTAAATTCGTACGTATTTCCATAATTTTTTGAAAATAATGCATACTTCAATAGTTTTACTATTTTTCAATTATCTCAAAAACCTTAAGACATAGAAAAAAGTAATTTATATCGTTTGATAAAAACTTTATTGAAGCAACTAACAACATCTAATTTTTTTTTATTGGCATTTGTAATCACGAGAAACATAGTACTCAAAGTGATTTTTTAAAATTTTTTTTCGTAAATTTTGACTTTGAAGTCAGTTATTTCAAAAACTATAAATTGAAACCACTTCATTTAAAATTTGTTATAAAGTGTAAGTTTCTGGCTTTCATAAAAAGTATAAATTGTATCTGTAAGTTTTCCCGTTGTTCTACAATATTTTTTTTTAGATTTTAAGTCAATTTTTATAAAATTGCCCCTACTGCCTAAACGGGGGGAGATAGACCCCCCCCTCCCATAGTAAAAAATGCTTATATTAAACCCCTCTATCAGAAACCGTTATTATTTTTTGTCGCCAAAGTTATCGTACTCGTGCCACGGGTCGTAACTGGAGCACCACTTTATACATGAGTAGACATCCCACAAGACTTGTTATGTTCTCAAACAATTTCGCAGAATGTTCATGGATAAAGAGGATGAGGAGGAGTATAGGAGACTATCGTAGTCCTAAATTTATCAACCATATTGATCCTAGCGATCTGATGAACACAGAAATTCACTAACTTCGCTTTCTTGATTAGCGAGGTACTTTTCGCATCTTTTCATGTGGTATAGGACAATGGAAACATTATTTAAGTCTTTTTCCTCACGGTCAACTTAACCTTTTATCATCCTAACCAGTCGAAAGTCAAATAACAAAGTTTTCACACGGATTGTCCCTCTGTTCTTACTTGACTCTAGCCAGACAGAAGGAGTATGAGTAATTTTAGTCTACATGACCGATACCAATAAAATGAGTTCCTTAAACAGGTACTGGCACTTTCCTGAGAGGAAAAGTTCCTTTAACTGAATTTGATTCACAAATACCTAACATACGCTAGTAAAAAATCTAACCATAGTTTAGAAGTTGGTATTTTTGCCTTATAATAGAAGCTAGCGATGCAAAACCGATCCCATTAAAGACAACTTTTCAGCATGTAAGAATTAATGTTAATTTTTTTTTTAAATATTTACCAATTTACCATAAACAAACAGCATAGCGAGACGGCTAGAAATATTTTCGTCCTTGCGTCTCGTGCAGTTTTGTTATTCAAACTAACAGCAAACCCAGGTTGACCGTACTTGCAGCTGCCGGTGTAACTCATTTCATGATCATCCTGTAAATATATTTTGAAAACAAAGAAAACATTTAGTAAGACATTACGGGAATTCATTTGCAAGTTAAAATAATTTAATAAATGAGATGAAAAAGCAGAGCTTAGGGAGCACTTAGGCTTATTGCATTATTATCAATAATACCTTGTTAAAAGTGGAAGAGACCTACTTGGTTTTAACGATTGCAAACAGCAGTGTGGAAAGCGCCGGCAATGTAATTATAATTTCTATCAAAATGCGATATGAAAAAAAATTGAAGGATGGGAGCAACAAGGGCGTTCGATACCCACAACCCGTTTTATGTTATAATATCAAAAAATGCACAGTCATCTAGTTTCATATCTCAAAAACTCGTTTCGATCAGCCTCTTCCGTATGGCGTTAGAATCATTAGTTTCGAAGCAGGCGCTACCACCTAATATCGGGTGTTTTTTTAGAGGATGGTTTTTCCATTATGGATAAAATTAACATCTTGTGCTCAAATCGGCCAACTCTTCTTTTATGTCATTTATGTTAAGTCTGGTTTGCCATTTCATCATGAACAGGTTGACAAAAGAACAACGCTTGCAAATAGTGCAAATTTATTTCGAAAACAATGGTTCCGTTGGCGAAGTTTACCTCAAGTTGCTCCGTCCATTTTATGGTCGACATACCTAATCGCCCATCAGAGCAATTGATTAATTCGGTTAACCATGAATCATTTTCGCACTATACGCTTACTTTTTGACATAATACGCATCCGCAGAGACGTCGATCAGTGTGCGTCGAAGAAACAATTACTGCTGTAGAGCAAAGTGTTCAAGAGAACCCGAATGAATGGATTCGCCACCGTGCACAGCAATTGGAACTTTGTCCATAAACTTTATGGAAGATTTTGGGCAAAAATCTTGGTTTAAGATCTTAAAAGATCCGGCTTGTGCAAGAATTAAAGCAGCGAGAACATGCAAATGCAATGCGTCGTGATTTTGGTGTACGGGCTGAAAATGAGACTGATCTCGATGCTGATCTTCATCGCAAAATTTTGTGGGCTGGTGGAGTCATCCGAAATGATGCTGGTGAGCCAGTTACCGCTAATGGAGACCGGTATAGAGCCATGATAACCGACTATTTTGTTCCCGAATTGGATGGTATGAATTTGGATGAGATGTGGCTCCAACAAGACGATGCTATATGCCACAAAGCTCACGTCACAATCGATTTACTGAAGGAAACATTCGATCAGCGCATAATTTAGCGCAATGGACCGGTCAATTGGCCACCAAGATCGTATGTCATTGAATTATTTTCTTTAGGGTTATGTGAAGTCGCTCGTCTACGTCAACGTCGGACCTCTAGACGTCTAGACTTGGCTTTATTCGATGCATGCCCGAAATCATATTTAACATGCCTGGCATAAAATTATCCTTTCAATAAAGCCAAATTGATGGACATAAAAAGGATTTTCTTGTGATTTTTTTCAATTCAAAGTTCTATACATCTAAACAACCTTTGTAAGACAATATGTATATCTTTAATTTATCTATTTTCGCAAAACTCTATTTTACAACAAATACCCTTGTTGCACCCAATTCTTCGATTGTATGTTTCAAGGATTCGATCTAGAACTCCAACGAAATTGGCAGAAATCCTACGTCAGTGGAACAGTTGGAGTAATTATTTGTTGAAAAGAAAATCTATGCATTAGTTTGCATTATGGTAGAAAAACTAAGCAGCGTGGTTGGCGGTGATCAAACAGTCAGTCGGTTTGTTGATATCACAGAGGAGATATAAGAAGAGGCCAATCCATACACATACCACGGCATCAGCTTTCAAAACCAGTTTGAAATCAGAAAATAAAGTGGTAGATAGGTAGATCTCGTGTTACAAAAGTAACAGTGTAAACAAATGGAAGTTGCGGGGCAGTAATGGTTTTCCCCCTTGTTCTTTATTTCTCTTAGGTTGATATGTAGTTGTACAATTCATGTCCGTTTTCTTTGAGAAATTTGAACTGCAACTCGACTTAAACGGGTACTTTCCCCATACAACGAAAAAGATAACCATCGACACAGCTAGAACGTTTTGGATTAAAATAATTACGTAATAAAAGTCTACATGCAAAAAACTGTATTTTATGTTTTTGGCCAAAAATGCGCTCATACCAAATTTGTAGATCTACTGATTTTCTTACACACCGCCGAAAGCGGACAATGGGGCATTCAGATTTCGCTTGTGCAGCTTGAGTATGATCTACAAACTTCTCCCAAAAACTACAAGAGCACTTTCTTTCTTTAATTTGTTCCAACAATTACTTAATCTTACGCTGAATCAACACTCGCTACCCTTATCTAAACCAAACAGAACCCGTTGCAGAACATACATTTGTATTGCCAACAAAACACTCAGTACAAAACCAAACAGAAATTCTGTTAAACCAAAACCCCGCATAAAAACAAGTATAAAGCATGACACTTTAGCATTTTTTGAATTTCTCATTACGTGTGTCAAACAACTTTGCATTCCGATAACCGATGTTTTCTGCCTCTATTCGGCCTCAAGACGTTTAAACTCTGGTTGATAATGAAAACCAATTTATTTTACCGAACCTACTCATTCTACCGCACCACACAAAATCCATTCTAAAGCAAAGATATCGTTATGTGGGTTAGATTCAACTATTGGAACTTGTAGATTGCGATGCTTTAGGCGACAACGATGTTAATAGCCGACCGACCGACACGTTCAAAGTGTTATTTAATTTGTTTGCTTGCTTCTTTTTTAGTGTGTATTGTATACGTTGGTAGCATTAAATTTGTGTGTTTATTTTTTATGATATCTCTTCTCTATTATTTTTTTTTTGTTTGGTTAATTAGTAGATATCAATACAAAGTGTTCATCGCTCAACCATCAGCTGAGCACGTACTCGTACATCGACATAGTATAGAAGAACAATGTGGTAGTAAATGGATTTCGCTATGGTCAATTAAATCAAATAATTATCGTTTGAAGCAAATGAAATTTCTATAAATGTAATACAAATCTATAAACAGTATTGTTTAATTAAAAAGAATTGAATGACGTTGAGTCAGCGCTGTTGTGCGTCTATTTATCTATCATAGAAACAACAAATGGACAACCTCATTAATAAGTTTAAATTGAAATTTAATTAAAGCCTTTATTAAATTAGAAATGTCGATTGGTTTAATTTTTTTTTTTAACTATTTTATCCCCTTCTCGATATTTGAATGAACAATATAAAGCAGGGCGTTTTCAAATAAAATGTAGAAAAAACAATAAAGGTGCGTTCACACTTTGCTAGGAAAGTGCTCGCAATACGCTTAAAGCAAAACTTGAATTGTGTGACGACATTGAAAATAGCTTGCTCGAATCCCAACAGAGGCAAAAATGTTTTTTCCACGGGTATCGCCTTTCGCGAGGAATTGGCAAGTCCTCCATTAGTATTCATTGCCATGAAAAGCGCTTTCTCGATTAGCCGTTCGGGACCGGCAGAAAATTGTAGGTCCCTTCCATTCCCTCACAAGGCATGGTAGTGGGAAATGCGCTAGGCCCAGGGGCTCCTCGCTCTGTTGCGCCACCCTATTTATTTATTTATTTATTGTCATTTACGAGATAGGGGCGGATTTGGATGACCCGTACTACCTTGCCGGTGGGAGTTACGACTTCACCGCAAGAGGCACTTTTGTAGAGCACTTGATTCTAAAGAAAACCTGGTATAAAACTGGGAGGCTGCCCATGCGAAAGCAACATCTGTGAATAAATATAAAGACTCGAAATATATCAACGAATACGATGCAAATAGTGCAAAAGTAATCATGTAGTTACACGATTCGTGAGACCACGTATGCAGTTATCCTTAAATGGTTGCTCAATCACTCGATCACTGATGCTACTCACTCACTCGATCACTGACGGCACTCCCTCACTTGATAACGTTAGTTGTATGTAATTCGGCCTTGAATTAATGGTTTCAGGTCATATTCAAAGAACTTCGATTGTTTTCTTAAATTTTACTCACAAGATATCAATTCCAATAAAGTTCATTGTTAAGAAGAAGAAGTTATGATCAGAAGAAGAAGAAGTTATGATCATTACTTAGAAATGCCAACCACATAATTTCTGAGCAATTAACAAAAACGATATTTCTTCCATTTTCTTGTACTAAAAAGTAGGTGCTGAAGTTGTCGCCAGAAAACAATTTCCTTATCTTTGTACAATTATTCGACTCAACTACCTTAAGTACATATTCGATGCATTTTTAACGACACGAAAGCGTATCTAAAGACGATAAGCTATCGTTTGTTTGTTCAAATGTTTATCACTCTGTTCCAACTCAACTGGCGTTGTCATTAAACTAACGAACCTTCAAAGGAAAAACTTACGTTCTCTGAAATAAAATTCGCAGGTCAACACAACAACGATCGTGGTTTAACGCAGTGCAATATTGTGATCAACGTGTTTCTCGTCACTAATTGGTCGTCATTTCAATTTCGTAAATTAGTCTAATACCCCTTTTGAAAGCCGTTTTATTATAATCCGCGTATGTTTTCATTGCGCGCACGAGACCTGAAATAAACCTGAAATGCGAAACGATAGCCGACACCGACACCGACCCCAAAAACAACTTTTTTTGCACCTATACTTGCATTGTCAACAAGAAGTGGAATCTCCATTGAGCAGTCCTCCATTCCTCCACCGCTACCTCCACCACCACTGCCATCAATGCAATAGTTGTTATTGTTATTGCCATTTATCATTGCCATGATTGTGTTGTTGTTTACTGTTCGATCTACAGCATCAGCATCAGGCGCTAGTGGGAGCTGTAAGAGATCTTCATCGGAATCGTAGCTTTTGTTGTCAAGGTAGTATCCGCGTTCGGACATTGACTTCGATTTTCTATTTCCCAGATACAGAAATACTCCCACACACTGTATACAAACAAATATGTACTTGATACACACTCAATGATCTCTTTGTTTTACGTCATTGCCGCACTTCCGAAAAATAAAACCCAAACGAAACGGGAACGCGTTCACGACTACTGCTAGTTTTCTTGGTGGGAACTTTGAAAACCCAGAAGAATGTGTTATCGCACCGGCACTGGCAGTCTGTCATGTCACAAAACCAAATAGCGATAATGTTTCCAAAGCAAAGCCTTTGGCCGTATCAGTAGACGCGGTTTTATTGTGGACGATAAGAGCGAACGTGCAAAGAGCTGCGACTAGATCGGCACTCTGTACAGAAGTGTGGTTTCATCGAATCAAAATTAATTTAAAAAAAAAGTACAAAAATAGCTGTCAAATTGTGTTTTTTTTTTTGTTGAAATATTTACGGCAGTCACACTGAGTTATAAATTTCCATTACAACGCGTTAGCATCGCACACCGAGTGTGTTTAACGTCGAAATGATTAAAATCCACTGGCTGTTGGGGGGTCGACAACGATCGTGTATGAGGAGATCAGTTGGATGGGAGAATCATGTACTCTTGGGTGTAGTGTGTAGTTGTTGCATGCGCATTGGAGTGGTTCCACAATAAAAGCTCACGTATATTTAATTTGAGAGATGAGGTGGTTGTTGGCGCTTGTTGAATGTAAAAATTCAATGAAAAACTCGATCGTGACGCAGATTACTCACTTCCTTGCCCTGCTTAAGTGACTGGAAAACTTTTGTAACCTACTCAAACACCATGTTAAAAGTGTGAATTAATTTTCCTTGATTAACCATTAAAAATGAGCAGAATTGAAGGGTACAGCTGCTGCTTGAACGATATTGCTCAGAGATAAGTGTGCAATCAGAATTAATTTTTAGATTAAAGTTTTATTTGGTAAAAGATGCATGACTCAAAGATGCAAGTGATCGTTGAATGAATGAGTACAGCATATTTTCTTTGAGTCGGTTAAGATAAAGCTCATAGTTTTGGTACACATTTATGTTGGTGTGATAAACTTTCTTAAAATGGGTTTGGTTTTGTGGTAAAGAACTTAATTCGTTTTTATTTTATTAATTTATTTGAGACATGAAACTAAATTGTTGGAACAAGTTGATAGACATTCTAAAGAGAATGTGAAATTATATTTATTCAGAATAACACATGCGTGGGTGGCACAACAGAGCGGGGAGCCCTAAGCCTAGCACATTTTTCAAAACCTCGTCTTGTGTGGAAGTGCAAGGGGCCTACACATTTCTGCTGATTCTGAACGTCTAATCGAGACGGCGCTTTTCGCGGCAATACCAATCACTTGCAAATTCCTTGCGATAGGTAATATACGTAGGGGTAACCGGGGCTAGTTGGCTCTATGGGAAGTAGATTAACCGCCAAAACTTTAAAGGAAAACGGTTTGTTTCAAGTTTATTTCACTTGTTACAACGAGCACCCCTGCTTGCTGAGTCTCACATTTTCTTTCGCTGGTGTTGGACATCGTTCGGATATTATCCCCAAAATAAACAAGCTTTTGCGTTCGTCAGTAATTTTTTTGCTTACTTTTTTATGGGTGTTTGTGTTCAATGTCAATTTTTTTTGAAGAGGAGTACAGTTAGTGTTGGTATTCTTAACAGCTGGTAGTTGTATTTTTCCTTGATTTTGGAGTACCAAAAACAGTCGTTGAGTTCTGAAGGACCGAACGGGGAAAGTTGACTTATTTTTTCGGGATAAGTTGACTCATTCCTTCTTTTGGTAGTTTCAAGAACAATGAAAACAGCGAGAACGGCAAAACCAAAGTATTTTATTAAGTTTTTGTTTGTTATATCTTACTTAAGGTGGCGCTATAGTTTGGGTCGGACTAGGGCCTCATCCAACATGCTTCTCCAACCAGCTCGGTCCCTAGCTAGCTGTCTCCAGTTTTGCACGCCAAGTTGGTTGAGGTCCTCTCCTACTTGCGTACGCCACCTGAATCGTGGTCTTCCTCTACTGCGCCGTCCCTTGGGATTGGATTCGAAGACTTTCCAGGCTGGAGCGTTGGTGTCCATTCGCTCTACATGACCCAGCTATCTAAGCCGCTGGACCTTGACTCGTTTGACATGGTCAGTGTCGCTGTACAGCCCTTACAGTTCGTAGTTAAATTTTCTTCTCCACTCTCCATCTATGCAGACGGGACCAAAAATCACCCGAAGATTTTTTCTCTCAGTTTTTTTCTAGTCAGCTTACCCCATAGCCTTGGCCAACTTACCCCGGGTTTGGGGTTAGTTGAACAACTTGAAGTCGCTTTGTAAGACTAGGAAAAAATGTTAAGTATTAACAGTGTTAAGACGACATATTTTTTTATAAAACAAAAATAATGTTTTATAAATAGGTTTTTTTCCGTTTTTATATCTCTTAGTTTTTTTTTTTTTTTTTTTTTTTAAGATACTAAAATTTTAAATGTACTAGCCCTGGTCTCCCCTATTTATTCAGATATGGTCGGAATATTTGACAAAAATTAAGAAATAGCTCTTGACATCTGCTGTGTAATGGGTAGCGATCATGATGCGCATCCTTTTGGTGGCCATTTGAAGTCCCCAAAGCGGTAAGTTCGGCGACCGAGAAGTTTCTCAAGTAATGAGTCATAATTGTTTGTGTTGTGTGGCTTATCTCGCTGAAATCATGTCTTAGTCATGATCTTCAATGACCGTCCGAAAATAGTCGGTTACAATACTACAGTATCGCTCTAAACTAACTGTAACCGTCTGGCCATCGGTGTCTTCGAAGAAATACATACACCAATGAAACCTTTCGACCATGGAGTCAAACACTTAATTTGTCTGAATGCAAAGGCACCTCTTATGAGTCTCCTGAACCCCGTTTACGGCGAATTGGTTTCTTTAAGTTTCCACTGGCTGAACAATGTGCCTTAGAAAATGTCTTACGAAAATTTGACGTTTTTTCTCTATTGATTCAACTTCCTAAGAAGAGTATTCAAGGCGGGCGTTATAAATAGTCTGGATAGTTTGTTTGTTTAGCTTGAATTTGCTTTTTTGGAAAGTTCGATTCGACCTTTTCTCATTGAGATATCGATTTTTGAATGAAAAACAAATCTGTTATTATTATTTTGGTTTTTTCGAAAAAAATTTCTTTTTAATCTGTACATTAATTTAAAAAATTAAGAAAAATGGGCTTTTGGTGTGTTTTGGTTAGACGGCATTTAACAGAACCAGAGGTTGCTCGTTTAGTCACTCTGCTTGAAGAAGGTCGCAGTCAACGTAATGTTGCTTTCCAGATGGATGTTAGTCAATCTATCACGAACGTAAGCGCTATACCAGGAGACACAGCAATACAATGGTCGCCCTGGGCAAAGTCGCCATCGTGTCACAACTGCACGCCATGATCGGAAAATTGTCCGAGAAGTTCGTTTCCAAAAAAGCAAATTCAAGCTAAACAAACAAGCTATCCAGTCCATATAGTGGTTAAGTTGAAAAAAAATTTTCCAAGTTCATACACCAAAAAAAAAGAACCCAAAAAATTTCGAAAAAAATTTGTTCTCAGTATTTATTATTAGGGCTGAGCGAACTACTTAGCTTGAAAAAATTTTTTGTTATTAGATCTCAAAACTAGAAGCTTTGAGCTTTAAAATGCTTTTTTTGAAGTTCCTGTACGACCATTTTTAAGAGAATTGTAACCACTTGAAAACCCCCAAAAAATTTAGTTTTTTTTTCAGATCCTTTAATTTTTTGCACTAGTTTATTTTAACGCGCCCATGTTACATTTTTAAGGCCCAACTCTTAGTCTACTTTAACTATATTTGTATCGATCCTGCTGATCATGAACGATACTTTCTGTGAGACAGAATCATATATCGTGAGACAACGCCAGTTGATTAAACTTTCTTTAATCATAAGCATTAGACCTTTGTTGACTAATTAGAATTGATTTTTGAAAACTAATTTTCCTCATCACTCGTGGTAGTTAATTTGCATAATTTTTCAGATTTTGAATGCAGATGGGTGATAGGTAGGCCACATTGTACGTGGATCTAATTATAATCGGAGTATGTGTACCAAGAAGTATCTTTTTTCAACTTTGAATTGTTCAAAAAAGGCACTTTAAATGCCAGCATTCTGTAGGACATACGAGTGTTGACTGTTGGATGGAACACTTGTATCTGCATGAATGGTTATTATTATTATTAGAGAAAAACTAAGGCCACATCATGTGAAGCGCTATACTATGACTACATAGCATTTATCTTTCATGTGTGTTTTTTGAGTCAGACCAAGACCACGTTTAATGTTTTAATGCACTCGTTCCTCGTTGTTTGATCGTAAAGCTTCTTCAGATTTCTTTTTCCTTAACAACGGTCAAAAGTCATTATCTTTGTTCTCTTTTAATGTGATTCTGATTAATGTGAAGTTCTCATGTTTAACCGTAAGACTCTCCTCTCTGGAGTTAAAGGGTGATCGCTGATCGGATTGTCAGACTACCAAAAATTAAGAGATATCAAAAAAATCAAATCTTAGAGTGATTTTCTTCGTACACAAAATTAAAATAAGAGAAGGAATTGTAGCTTAGAGTATCTAGTTTTCATGTTTTCATATCTGAACAGTAAATTTTTCTTCAGAAGTCGTTCTCCAGTAATAATCTAAAAACCAACGAAAAATGTTTGCTCGTCTTTAAAATGACCTGTGAACTTCGTCATGCGACCATATGGTTTGCTTACAAGCTTCAATAAGTTTTAATTTGAGCTACCGCCAAAGCCAATATGTTGGAAGCTAATGATTTGAATCAGCTTGATAAAAAATTTATTTCTTCTCTTCCCTCTTATGCTTTGAACGATACTTTTTAATATTGCCTCATATCACACACATTTTAAATACCATTTTAATGACTGGCTAGTTTCCTTCTCAATGGAAATTGGCTAAGGTTATTCCTGTTCTGAAAAACTAGAATGATTTTGGAAAAACTTCTTCAGAGACAAATATGCCAATACCTTGATGTAAATCATTTTCTGCCTCCTTTTTAATTTGGTTTTCGCTTAAGGCATAGTTGCATAACAGCGCTACAGAAGATATACGGCAGTCAATTGACAGTAACGAAGGAACATTTTTGGTATTACTTAACTTCTCGAAAGCTCTATGTAAAAAGCTATCAAAATCATATAAGTTCACACATTCTGCTGTCAAACTGATATCATCATATCTGACTGATAGATGTTAAGCTGTGGCATCTGATAAAGACCTTTCCGAATTTTTGCCTAATGCACGTGGTGTACCACAGGGGTCTGTTTTGGGACCTTTGTTGTTTTCATTATAGTACATCAATGAACTGTCGTCGATTATACGGCATAGTAACATACGCTGAAATAGTACAGCTTTACAAAAGTGTATCTTTAGGTTGAATTGAGCACGCTGCAGGTTGTGTAAAAGAAGACCTTTCTACGATAGCCACATTGTCACGTGAAAACAGTCTCCTGTTAAGCCCGTTGTCATCTCGAAAAAATCCCTTGATTTATCCTACTTTCCAAGTATTTACCTTGATGACGCCCAAATCACAATTCGTTGAATATGTTACAGTGTCAGTCTGGACCACACAATATTTCGGACCATGAAAAATTTAGAAAGGGATCAATTTGGAGCTCAGAGGCGGCCAATTGACAGTGACAAGATGGCTGATAATTCGATTTGACAACTTGAAGTGCTGAAAAAGATTCATTGCAGAATTGCAACACAACACCCAATCCTGCATGAACTAGAGGCCTTCAAAGCCGATGTCATCAATCTCAGTAAAAATCAGTTGGTCTATATGTAACATCAACATATAACCGATGGATGGAAACGTGTTCTTGGATTGAGTCTCACACTCTCAACTTTAGCAGCCACATTACAATCTGTGTGGAACGTAAGACTACGACCTCGGGAGATTTCCACTTGCATCACTTTTTGCACAAACTTGCTACAGTGACGCGCTGCGTTCCTTATTTCGGCAAAAACTTCTTTCAAAAACTCCCTGTTTGGGAATGCTATGAAAATACGTTCTTAACATTTTCTTATCTTCTACAAGCGAAGAGTGACTTATTTTCCTCCGCTGATGTTCCTATGATCCTGACTTTCTAAACAAGAGAAGCAGCTGTCAGTGTCAAAATAATCTATTATTTAAAAGGAACCCCACCCTTTATATAAATAAACTTTTTTTTGAAAAAGAAGTGAAGATAATCTTTTTGTTCAAAATCTACTCCACTTTCTTTTTCAAATTTGCTCCGAATTCTTATGACAGGTTCGAACCCTGGTGTGTAGTACTAACTTGACGGTCAAGTCAAGTATCTATCAAGTAACTATCCCTCCAAATTTCGTCAAATCGGTCTTAGAGAAAAAGCTAAGTATACAATCAATTGTCGCTATTTTGTCGAAGGTTAAACGCGAAGACAAAAAATTGGTAGCTTTTCATTTTTTGAAAAGTAGTTTGTAAGCGCGTCCAGTACGCACTATGACCACTTAAAATGGTCAAACCACCTCAAAATTACAAATATCTTCTTGCACATCTTGTGAACGATAAATTTACGACATCAAATGGCGTACTCTGTTTTTGATTTTGAGTGGATTCGACCATTTTATGGCGGTTGACATTCTTAAGGTTGGTATTTCATATTCTTGACATCCTTTCTCTTTTCAAGAATCTCCTTTTATCAAACCTACCTTGAAAAGCAGATATCAGGACATAGATGTATCCTTTACCAAGTGAACAAAGTATATTCAAGCGAAACCACTTTCAGAAACCGATTTGAGCTCAGCAAATACTATTATGGCGTCAAGTGTTCCTTATAAAGGATCCAAATTTAGGCCTCCCATCGAAAATAATGTCCTTTTAAGCATCTAAGAAAAATGACTTTCCTTTGATGAAACTCGACCTGGAATTACATTATTTTCGCAAAGCAATCGAACGAAATAAATACTTCCTCGAAATTCGATCAAATTCTATTTATTAAATTTTCCAATCCATGATGTTAAAATAAAATACAATTATTGCTCTCTTTCAAAACGCCGCCGCCGCCGCCAAATCAGCCAAATCGTGGAAGAGTGAAAAAAAAAAAAATACATTTGACCTGCTTAAGTACATAAATTATTTAATTAATTCAAATCCCTTTCATTATCCATCCAGAATGATCAACCAATAGCGCACCAGAACCACAATAAACTTGCTATAGCAATCCCACAAACCAAAAGTCTCTTTGACAACTGTTTTCCACAACACCTCTCAGGTGGAAGGGTCTTCTTCGGATTAAACTTAATCTCCAAGTCAACATCAATCCGATACACAGAGGGAGTGTGGGCTTACACAAAAAACCGAAGTAATTTTCTCAAATAGCCTCATTCCGCACCAGCAAATTGATAAATTTTGACGGTTTCTCCGGGGAACACCTCGGAACACGTCGGAAACTCAAGACAACTACAACAACAACAACACAACTTTACAACGAAACACGAAATGGAGAAATAAATTGATTTCCACAGATTTACAAATTTATTTGCCAGCCATTTGCCAACTTTAAAGTTCAACAAGAGCCACAGCTGAATAAGAAAAAAGTAAGGAAACAAAAATACAAAAAAAAAAAACATCGCCTTCATCTAAGTTTATAATCGCTTTCTCATTATCCCTTCACACTACCACCAGCAGCACCACCATCGCCAACAGCGCGATTCCCGGACAGGAAAAAAGCCAGTATAATTCAGAAAGACTAACGACTGTGCCAGCAAGTGCGGGGCGTAAATGGCAAAATAAAAACGTGCCAGCGAGTGAACACAGTGATTTAGCCAACCTCTCCACCCATTAAGGACTGTTGGCATATTAGCTAGTGGGGAAAAAGCGTATCAACACGCAGACACTTACAGCGAATAAAGGGGGTCAGGCTGATGGGATATGATAATATATGCCGGAGGGTTATAAGCTGTAGGTGGCTCTTATACGCGCCTTTGGAACCGCAACGACAGCTGCAGCCTAACAAAATCAAAGTTGAGTACTCAATTTTCAATTAAGGATCTCTCATCGTGTGTACTTGAGTCGCACCCCAAAGAAAAGGGGGGATGGTTTTAAAGTCGCACTATAGAACACACAGAACAAGGGAGGCTTGTTCTTTTACATGAGGTGACAGTTGAAAGAGTCGAAGATGGAGGCGGTGGTAGCAAACTATAACTTCAGCTTTGCCTACAATGCATTGTCTAAGTGTGAGTGGGTGGTAATGGTTATGTAAGAAGGAAGTTGGAGTACTTTATCGGCGCGTCAGAGTCGTCGCCCTTCTGGCATTTTCTACTAAATTAAACGACCCATTCGTTTGGAGACAAGGCCAAATGGAAAATGTAACTATAGCCTTAGACGACGTCGACGTCGATGGGAAACGTCTTAAGGACGAATCAGTAACATCATTTTCTAATGCATTGAATTGGCAAATTCCGTTAGGGGATTTAGTCAATTGGCAGCTAGTGTTGTCACTTGTTTTTTTCTCATTTAAATTTGTAGGATAGCTTGTTGTTGAAAAATCGGTATTCTGATGTTACCCGTGAAATGGTGGCAGGCTATCAACAGAACTTTAAGTTGTACAATGAACAAAATGTACACAGTTTTTCTTCAAAAGTCTTGAAAGATTTTTAAAAAGTCATGTAACATTTCCAACAGTGTGGCAACTCCTTGCATGGAATGATCTGTGTAGATGTAGATGTATCCTTTCAATACATCATTGAACGTTCAAAAAGCGGACTTCAAGACAACAAACAGAAAATGAAATCTACCAGAAAACAAAAACATCAAGAACAAGAAAAAGCAAAGAAGCAGCATCATTGACATGGAATTCAGTTACGCGCAAGTAAAAAGAAAATACAAAAAAAAAAGTGGAAATAGAAAACCCAAAGCGAAGTAAGTTGTCAATGAAAGAGTCAAACTAAAAGACGAAGACAAAGTGTATGAAGAACGAAGTACCTACACCTACAAGGAACGAATTCGAATGCCATGCCATATACCTCGAAGCGTAGGAATTGAAAGATGATGCGAAGGATGAAGCTATATTTGCTGTCACGATGGGAAATGGGATTTCGCCTATAATACTTACTACATGATTTTGCTGTATTTGGTGGTGCCTTTAGGGGGGAACCATCTTCATTGCCAGAGAGTCAGCGTAGAGGAAGTTCAGCAAATGATTATTGAAAGTTCATTACAAAAATGTTGTTTTCCTTCGCTGATTTCGATCTTTTCGCATCGTTGCATTTATTTGCGAAGAAGATGGGATTTTATTTTATTTTGTTTTCATTTGTTTATTTTGCAAAAGAAAAATCACAAGAAAAAAGTGAAGTATCCAGTAGAAGCTCAAGGGAAGTTTATCATGTCGAAGGCAATGGAGTTGGGGGGAGTAAAACTATATAGTAAAGCTAATGATACGTGTGTAATATGAAATCAAATACTCACACTCAAAGGATGAAGAGTGAAGGTACAATTATTACACAGGACCAATAACACTCAAATCGGTTGAAATAATTGGGCCAACAGTTGTTACGATAAGATGATGGATCATCGTTCAATTGGTATTCATAGCACATAGAGTTTAACGTTAAGCTTTGGGTATTCATTTATGAATGTAAGGTTCTTACCTCCACTTCAATTCTAATTTGCAGCCTACCTGTGTTATCTGAGATTACACTGAAAAGTAGGTTTTGAAGTTATTGATTTCAAATTTGCTTAGTAAAGTTGTTGTAGATGAAAGAACCGAATTGATACACAATGATGAGTGTTTTATCTATGAGATATGGGTGTTTCTCTGCTATTTGGAAATTCGTCCATACAGGGGTGTCCTAAGCAAATTTTATGAAATATTGAGAATATTTGTTAATTAAATGAAGGGCGGCAGCATACTAAATGTATATCTTTAAAAAGCCCACACATTTTCCTCTTTGTTTTTTAGTTATGGACGATTTTATGCAAAACCCTGACAGGGGACTGTTTTAACTATTTAGTGGAATGATTTAAGGACAAAAACGAGTATTTTGGTTTATTAAAGTAATCAAAGTATTCATTTTTCTTTATCGTTTTTAAAATATGTTTATTAAAGTAATCAAAGTATTAATTTTTGTTTATCGTTTTCAAAATATGTTATTTTTTGGAATAAATCAACAGTATTAAAACTAGCTTTACTTATCATAGTGAATTTTCTTAGAGCTCATATCATTTGTGTTAAACTTAACAAAATCAACTTATTAGTTCATCGGTTTTTTAAAACTAATTGTATGACACTAAAGTCAGTCTTTGTAATAATAGAAAACTAAAATATAAACAAAGAAAAATTACTACAGCTAATCATTTATCACAACCATGCTATGAAATGACAGGGGACTGTCATTTTATCATAAATATTTAATAAAACAAAATCATTTAAACATATCAGATTATCGAAACAGATGTGGCTCCATACTAGATAATTAATTATTTGAAACAAGTTGTAGTTATTAAAACTGTTAAAAATGTATAAAAAAGGCTTACCAGGGGACTGTTTCTCTAACGGTCGAGACAAGTGGATCACTAGCAGATGAAGTCGTCACACTAAAAAAAAATGGCGGCTGCTCGCTTAGCTCCACAACCGAACGAACTTCACACCGATTGCGTTACGTTTCACGATCTAAATGTTTCGTACCAAAACAAAATTTTACTTCAGCGCGGTTTTCAAATTTTAACAGTGGACTGTTTCAAAAATTTGAGGACAGCATTCGCACATAGATATTTTGAGTAAATTAGCCGCGTTTTATTATCACAATGATCCAATCCGGATCAGATCTTGATAATAAAACAGCTTTAGATCATCATATTTCCAGTTGGAAGTTGTGAGAGACTCGCTCTCTCAACTGACATTTCAAAAGAGTTGCAGAGTTGCCCTACGAACTTTTTTTTCAATGGTTAATTTTTTGTTCTATTTTTTAGGGAAAAATGATACTCGTGCATTTTGTCAAATATACATTTTTTTGCACTAATTCTTATTAATTTCACGAATATATGTTTTGTTTTGCAAAACTTTCTCATTATGTCATGTATTATACAAAAATGAATAAATGTGAAGTTTCTCGCTATCTATCTAAAATATATTTCATTTCACCCAGATAAAAATGTTCATGTGGCAATACTGTTGTTATTGGAAATATTGGAAATGATACCAACGTTTCAATGGAAAGTCTCCTCTTGTGTGAAATAGAAGAACTAATTTTTAGATCACAAAAATAGATCCAACTAAAAAGCAGGATTTCGCTTTGTTGTTGTAACGCTAATAAACCCATGATCTGATCCGGATCAGATCAATAATAAAACGCGGCTATTATATTGTAAAAAATATAATTGTGTAGTATAAAGATATTTAATGTTATTTTTATGTATTTGGATATTTTTTATTCAGTTATCAACGGCAAAAAAATTAATATTGGTAGCAAAACTTGTAGTTCTTAAAAAGGGACGTACCAGGGGACTGTTTTTTGGGGTGTTTGGGGTTTATTTATTCAAATATAACATTATTAAATTACTAAATAAGCTGTGGCGTGCCAAGAATTCATAATACTATGTCATTATTGATACAAAAAGCTCAGAAAAATTTAAATTTATTACATAAAATTTGCTTGGGACAGCGATTTTCCATTTAGTGGAGAAATGCCCATATATGAGATAAGATACCTGAGCTACTTTTCCAAAAACTATGAGAAAAATTAGAGACAAAACAATGAAGCATCAGCTCTGATAAGGTCTATGATTTGAAAAACTTTCATAAGCCAATCATATAAAAGAATTTTCATGCTGAAAACATCACGTTTAATATGCCTCTCATGAGCAAACCGTGGATTATGAGGTGTAATCAATACTATGTGTCTGCTTATTAAGTGGGAGTTCGTGGTTCGAATCCCAGAAACATCTTATTGTTTACCCATGGGTGTCGAGTTTAAATACCCTGCAAAGAAAAGCGCTTTTTCTGTTAGTCGTTCGGAATCGACAAACTTGTAGATCCTCTCCATTCTGGACCTATGGGTATGGTTGAGAGAAGTGCACTAGGCCGAAGAGTTCCCTGAGCTCTGTTACGCCACTTTTTTTTATTTTATTTGTTATAATAATAATAAATTCAAAGAGATTGCAACTATATTTTATAAGATTTTTGTTTTTAATATTTCATTTGGAATAAAGGATTTGTTAAATTTGCGATTTGAGTTTGTCTAAAGAACACCTTATTTACATTTCTCTTTCCTAGCCAATAATTTCACCATAATCTTTGATAAAAATATGTAACGGAAAATTATTTGTTGTTTAATATAAAACATGCCTAAGAGCACACTACGAACCTAATGTCGAGACCATTGACAGAAAATGATGAGTTGAAGAGCCTTACACAGGGTCATCTAGTAGACAATTTGGAAGTCATTAGTTATTTTGACACTAACAGCTGTTTCCCGGTCGAATCTTGACAAAAAGTCATTATCATATCACTGCGGAAAGAAATGAATTGATATGCGTTTGAAAAACGTTAAGAAAAATTGAAAATTAAATTCTAAAATGAGTGCAGTGTAGCCTAAACAGTGCATTTTTTGAGAAGTTTTTGGCGCAAATGAAGCAACCGACGCAGCTAGCAACTGCGATTCTTTTGGACTTTTTTTGGACCGACTTTATGCCAACAGTCCGGAAACGATTCAAGCACTCAGGGTATCCCATAGGAAGTCAGTGAGCCTGAACCATCAACAAGGTCTTGGAATATTTTAGTGACAAAATGCGCTGCTTCGAAAGCAGCCTAGACTACCACTTTAACTGTGAATGTTTACTCTCACGAAAAGCGCACATGGACAAATTTAATATTGTTAATTTTATTGCACTTTGAATAAAAACTTGGATTTGGCCCACATTTTACTTTTCAAGCCAATCTTCCAACTTCTACTCACGGATTTTAAAATGGCCCTGGATTCTGTAACTTTTTATAGTCCAATTATCTATCGTCGATTGTGTCGCCAAAAGAACAAAGAAGACTAGCAATTTAACTGCTTTTGTCTTACAAATTTTGATGACTTCTTATGTTTTAAAAACGTTAAAATCAAGACGATAGTCGTTTAGTTTGCTATCGAAGGACTTGCTAATTCCTCGCAAAAAGCGATACCTGTGGAAAAACATTTTTGCCTGTTGGGATTCGAACAACGAACACGCAGATATGCTAGATATGCCATCACGCCATGAGAACCAACATACTACCGTATTTTGTGACAAAACTATATATATATATGTCACTTTGGGGTGCTTTAGCTTACTCAGCCTTAAAAGTATCTTTAAATTACGGCAAATATAGTTTACCTATTCCCTATTCAGCTATAAAGGGCCCCCACCCAAAATGTTGACTGTTTTGAAACATTTGTATACTTTCCAGGGAAAGTTATTCGTTTCGATTTGATTTTTTTTTTTTTTTTTTTAAATAAGTCGTTAAATTAATCTTTGGTTTTAATGAAACAATTATTGCATACTTCTTAAATTAATTAATGAATTAACACAAAACCTACAAAATGATGCATATTCCTAGGCACCAATGTGGATTTACACCCAATTCTGTTTCTCATGTATATCAATTCCTTGTTTGAACTTAATTTCAAATGTACACCTACTGCTTTCGCTGATGACGTAGGTTTCTCATATGGTTCAGATAGTCGTCTTGACTTGATCGCTAACATAATTTGGGACCTTAATCTTTTGCGGATCTGGTTCTAAGTTCATAACTTAGTTATGAGCCCAAAGACTGAAGTTATGTATTTTAGTTTGTCCCCTAGACTGGACCTGGATGTCAATATTTTTTTCCATAGTCCTGAATGCCAAAGCAGAGACGCCAGACTTTGAAAGCATCTTTTCCCACAGTGTTTGTATAAATATCCCGAAACTATCCCTCGAAGTAATAAATTATAAGAAAACACCCATTTCACAAACAATTTTCTTTTTAGTTTATTAGTAGTTATAGCATTTATAATTTAAGCAAAATGAAACAGGATTTTATATTCGAATATTAAGATACATACATATTATGTATTTATCATATTTTATTTAATATTTAGTAGGAAAACATTGACGTAAATGAAAAATCCTAGGTGCAGTCTGCAAATAAAATTAGTCAGAAAACATATTTTCAAAGGTTTTGGATGTGCTGAATTCAAATAGTCAGGGAATCGCGCTACAACGCCAGGCTACCAAAGAATAAGGCCTTGATTTCTTGACCTTATTCTGGTATAGTCTCAGGAACCTAATGAGATAGAGAATTTGAATTAGAATTTGAACTCAGCACATCCAAAACCTTTGAAAATATGTTTTCTGACTCTAATTTCCTTTCGAGACTGCACCTATACTTCAAACTATTGCATGACCGAGTATTGCAACTTTTGAAGCCAAATATCTTAAAAATTTGATGTAATAGAGCTATAGTCCAGATATGGATTCAGCGGATAGCAAATAATCGGAAAAGCAAAAAAGATTTGTTTTTGGGTTAACATATTTTTCATGTTAAAACAGAGGCTGAAAGTTAACAAAAACTGGATTTTTCGATCTTGAACGCTCAATATCTCAAAAACGCGAGCTGTTAGGTAGATTCTAAGCTCATATTTAGATTCAGCGAAGCGGAAACCTTTAAAATAATATAGTTTGCTTCTGGAAACAATCAAAAAGTTCAATTTTGTAGACCAGTGAATCAATGAAAATAAGTTAAGGGTAAACCACAATGCAGTAAATATGTTCCAAGCATTAAGGAAAAGCTTAAACTAAATGCTATGATATGTTGAAACGGAAAATCCTGAACATTCGGTGTCCCAACGGGACATTTAAATTTGCGTCTGATACGTTAACAGGAAACCGGAACACCAGACAACGCTATCTCTATGGAGATATTCTTGTAATAGATAAGCTGCTTATAATGGTGACTCATATATCCAGCAGTTTGAAAGTATGCATGTGTGACTTGAGAACTACTTACCACACTTAAGTTAGTGTTTGGCAACGTGATTTTGAAATCCAACACCGCTCATCTACACAATGCAATCGGACAGGTATAAATTGATTGAAATTGCGAAAATTAGATTGAGCGCGTTCAGATATTTAGAATAGTTTGTTTGATCACTATAGAATAAAACTTATTATATTTCTGAATATGTAGAATAAGGAAAGCAAGGAAAGATTTGAGTTTATCGTAAATCCCATTTGCCTTCACTATGAAGTTCAAAAAATCCCTTTTTCCCTTTAAGCTTATTTTAGAATAGAAATTCCCACAAAAAGGGAAATATCCCTCGATCTGGTGTCACTGTGCCAAAGGTTCAAAATTTGTACATGTTTTTGCTCATTAGTTACATCATCTAACTCATATGATTGTGATGAAATTTGTGATGATAAATGTTTCTTAATCGAGAAAGTTACAGAATTTAAGTACCTAGGTCTTACTATAGATTCAAGAATGAATTTTGGGTCTCTTATAAAAACTTTAAAAAAATATTTACGTTGCACACTGAGATTCATTGTTTCGGGACTCAAAAATTCTTCCTGTTCGTCATTTGTATTGTTTTAAAGTGCTCAAAAACTTTTTTATGAAGTCTGGAAATAGCAACTTTCGCTCAATTTCAAATTATAATTTGCGTGGAAACTTTTCTTACTCAGTATCTTTTCCGATCTTCCATACTTCTACTTATCGTAACTTTTATAATGTTTCTTCACATCGTTTATTTAATAAACTTCCTTTATCCTTGAAGATGATCACTATACCTAGAATGTATTTTAATATTTTTAAAGATTGGCTTTTCAATTTCAATTTCGTCTCTATTGAACGGCTGCTTTCTGGCTCTCTGGTTTACTTTATTAAAAATTCATCTTTCGCTTTTAAGATGTTTTCAAAATGTTATTGTTATTTTTACGAATTTCTGAATTATATTTTTCTGGGACACCCCACCCAATTTAAAATACTTATATTAGAATTATATAATCTACAGTGTGGCATTCAATACTTTTTTTTTATTACTATCTCATAATACGAAAATCGAAAATCCTGAAGCCTATGTGCGAATAATTATGGACATGTACGAGGGAGCAGTTACAAAAGTGAGATGCCCAGCTGGAGTCACCGAAGAATTCCAAATAACAGTAGGTGTACATCAGGGAAGTGTCTTGAGTCCACTGCTCTTTATTGCTGTTCTGGATTATTTGCTCGAAGGAAAAGTAACGGACAATAAAGTACAACAATTATTCTTTGCTGACGATGGAGCCATCATAAGCGAGGATCCTACATCCCTGCAACGAGCATTTGACGTTTGGATTGATGTTCTGGAAGGAAATGGGTACCGTATTAGCGCTAAAAAGACGAAATACCTGTGCTGCCCTTTTTCAGATCCAGACAAGCCTATTCCAGACATTTATTTGAATGGAAATGTGCTTCCCAAGTGTGAAAAGTTTAAATATCTGGGATCTATGATCAATAGTGAAGCAACTTGTGATGACGACATCAATCATCGAGTAAGCGTAGGGTGGATGAAGTGGCGAGAAAACTCCGCTATCTTCTGTGATCGAAAAATGCCCCCTAACTTGAAGGGAAGACTCTACACAGCAGTTGTCCGTCCAGCTCTGACATACGGTTCACAATGTTGGACAATGTACAAAAAGTATGAGAGCAAATTGACGGCAGTCGAAATGAAGATGCTTCGGATGACAACAGGAGTGACAAAGCTTGATCGAATTAGAAGTACTAAGATCCGTGGAAGCCTTCATGTCAAAAGTACCATCTTGGACAAAATTCAGCACGACCGGCTCAGTTGGTACTGTCATGTTCAAAGGAGAGATCCGCAAAACCCCGTCCAAAAGGCAATATCGTACAACGTTTCAACAAATTCGCGACGAAAAAGAAAAGGCAGGCCAAAACACACCTGGTACAAGCAAATGCAAAAACAGCAGCATTTGGTTGGCCTCAGACATGGAACAATCCAAAACCGGGAGGCTTGCCGACGCTTTCTGAGGTCAACGCGGCGTACCCCACAGGCGGATCACTAGTGTGAAGCGGAAAAGTAGGAGAGTTGTGATCGCTTCAAGATCACTACTCGTAACGCCGGAAATGAAAAAGAAGAATTCTTTATTTTGGAATGCTACTTCTTTTTTATTTACGTGACCTAAAGGTGGTATTTAAGAATTAACGTCTTTTCATTTACAAAACAACATATGATTATACTTTTTATACTCGAAAACAGTTCGAACGATTTCGATAAAATTTTATGTGAGAGACTATTTTTCAAATGTCTTTCCTATGATGAAAAAAATTTTTCATTCGAAAATGGTAGACCCTGTCAAGTTAAAAGAGGCTTTCAATTCACCACCCCGTTGGGCCCTGGTTTGCTCTAACACACGAGAAGTGTGCCTAGAAAAGGGCCGTTATTATGTCTAATTGGATGTAGGTAGTGCCTGTGAAATATCTAGCGACTTTTGAAATAATTTAAAACATTTAAATTTAAAGAATACAAACGTGTCTTCAAATTGACTTTGAAAGTTGCTAAAAGCCTAATCAAACGAAATTTTAACATTCTTACGCAATGCTGTTTTCCCTTCGAATGCTTTGATGGTTAACTGACGTAGGAGTTCATCACAAAGCTTGTGTAGGATTGCTTTGATGGTTAGCAACCGCAAGGACTTTTGTTGGTATTAAAAAAGATTACTTCTAAAAAAGAACAGAAACATCACAATTAAAGGAGACTGCTTTGGAGCTTTGTTTCGCTAAAACATAAAACTGGCCGTGGGCAAATGCTTCAAAAAAGAAATATTTCTTGTGTTTTAAATAGTCACACGTTTATTTTACTTGAAAATCGAAGAATATCTCCCACGCATTCAACTTGGAATTACACATTTGACATTTTTCTTTGTTCGGAAGAAAAGATCGTGTCTTGAGGCTAAATTTCTTTTAATGAAATAGGTTGCAAAATGTTAAACTGAAATACTCACAGCAGATTATAAATAAATTAAGTCAAATTATTGGAAAAATTATTCACTCATTTATGGGCTTGCTTTTAATCGATAAAGTGACGAAATTACAAGTGAACAGTTTTCAAACACATTTATCGCAAGTAAACATTGATTCAAATATTCATTTATTTATAAGCTACATCCTTTTTACGTAGTAAACTCTCATAAACGCAACCGCACAGATTTATATGAGAAATGAATAAAAAGGTTCCACATACGCCGTGTATGCCGAGTATGTATACATATTTCATTCACTGAAATCCCGAATAGTTAACACAGCATATCAAAATGGATTCTTGTTTAAAGTGTACACACTTTTAGGGTGTGCACACTGAATGCATGTGCGTGAATAAAATTTTAACAATAATCAATCCTGAATCCTCATAATTATTGCCAGTTGCGAGTGCCTTTAGCCTGAAATATGAATCCGAATCGATGTAGCAAAACAAGTACGGACTAAATTGAATGAAGGGCAGGCCGATGCCATTTCCTTTTGCATCATCAATTTATTATTAATACTTCGAAATGCCTTTTCCCAAATCTCTGTTGGGGCTGAAACCAAACCGAACCGCGCAGCTATGTGAGCCTTTAATCATCAATTTAATCATTTTATAAGCACATCTCCTGGAATATTCCTTTTTGGTTGTGACAGAGGGGAACCAAAACACATAAGCGGTGTCTGTGTACGTTCTCAGGCACATTAATTATCATCGAAAAGGATAAATAAGTATCTGAATCGCAGGGTCTGTGTACTCATTTTACACAGCTCAGAATTCGGATGACCTGATGACCACTGCACTGCACTGTGTCGTCTTTCTGGTTCTGCTATGGTTTTTGGTTCACTGCGAATGAAAATTGTGTTATTAAAAAGTTTGAGTGGCATTCGAAATGAAATTCAATGTGGCGGTTGTTGGACGATGAATACCACACTTGCAGAGTGTGGTTGACCAAGGCTTTTAAAAAGCATCGACTGCCATTACGAGGCGCACCATAATTTCACGAATCTTTGGCCTGGATATTTTTTTTGTGCTGGTTTTGTTTTTTTTTTCTTTTAAAATTTTTATGTTAAGTTTATTTAACTTGCAATATTTAATGGTCTGGGATGGTTAAATTACACGGTGAGGTCAGACATTGCTGCGAGGGTGGATGGTTTGGTTGTTCATAAATGATTTTCTTTATGTCATGGAAGGTGGAATATTATGCCAGTCATTTCAAGTCTCGGAAAGCAGTGAAATGGTGGAACATTCTTATCGTGAGTTTTGTGCTTTTTTGGTTTTTTTTTTTAATGTGGACCTACAAAGGAAATGGAGTGGAGAATAATTGTTTAAAAGCAAAAAACCATTTTACGAGTTACTTGGGCTATTTTTTAGCTCTGATTGAAATTTATTTAACAATGGTGCTTGTTGTTTGTTTGCTTGTGGATAAAGGTTAAAAAAGAAAAGAAAGTAACGACAGTAATAAGGCACTCGAAATTCAATGGATACATGTTCGAATGTTCCAGTAAAGCCTTCGGTAGAAGAGAAACTTTGAATGAAAATGTTTGGAGTCTACAATTCGGCTTTAACCAGTTTTTTCCTTCTGAAGAACTGAAAAGCTTTGTTATCAATCTATGCACAGGTACAGTTTTCAATGATATCAAATGTTACGAGTGTCAAAATGGCACTTGAAATTGTTTCGGTGAAAGAGAATTGGTTGAGTAGTAGGTACTTCTTCAAAAAATCCGTTTTTGGGTGTTTGAATGTTTTCACTCATCAAAAAATCTTCTGTATAGATTTAAATAAATTACGTAACATAACGTAAGGTGATTGTGCTGTAACATACTGTGATTGTGACGTAACGTAACGTAACGTAATTGATTTGTAGAGTAACAAAATTCTGATGTCTCGTGACCTTCAGAGCTTATGCAGCTTCTCCTTCATTAAAAATATTTATCTGGTTGCTTTAAAAAGTAGCTATGTAAAGTAACATATGATAATGTTAAGTCATTTGGAAGGGTGTTTTTTTTTGTGCTCACTTTTGGTGAAATGTAATGAAGTATCCATACTTTATTGTGTGCCGGAATTTCCATGGCTTACTAAACTTGGTATACCGGCTAAAGCTCCTAAAGTTTCTCGCTGATCTCCCCCTCGGCACCATTTGCGCATTTCATTGAGGGTGATCCGTGTGTTGTTGTCGGGTTCTAGTTCCTGAACTGCCTCTTCTTTTTTTCAAAATCAGTATCAGATAAAATTTATCTGATACTGCATTTAATGCTTACTATATAGATAGATTAAGGGGACGAGTAGAACTTTCTCACCTCTGGGCACTGCGGTGTCTGAATGGAACCTATTGTGCCAGCCCATGTGAGGTCTGAGAACAGTTCTCCTGCTCCTGAATTGAACCAGAAGTTAGTAATCTTCTGGGGGTGAATGAGTTTGAGTTTATCTAGGGGGATAATCTCATAGTCAAGTATTTGCTTTCTAAGGCGGAAGAGTGCTGGACATTCTGTAATAATGTGCAGAGAAGTTTATTCATTTTCGAGGCATAGTCTACAGATGGGGTCCGCTACTAGCCTCATTTGGTGAATATGTTTCTTTAAAGAACAGGTACCGGTTAGTAGCCCTGTGGGAATTTTTAGGGTTTTCCTATTGAGGTTCAGTAGGAATTTTGATGTTTTTTCAGTAAAAAGAGTTTTGAACAGGTTTGGCCAGATAAGTTACTCCAAGCTTAATTTGATTCTTCCAGGAGAATGTTCTTGGCAGTGTACTTGAAGTTGCTTTTATTTACACCGCAGAAGAGCTCAGGTCCGACGAATGGTTTAGATGCGCCGTCCTTAGCTAAGATGTCTGCCTTCTCGTTACCATCATAGCCTTTGTGTGCTGGGATCCAGTGCAGGATTACAGTGTTTTTCCTTGCTAGTTCAGAGAGTGACATGACTGTCTCTTGAACTAGTTTGGATCTTATGACAGGTGAGCTGTAGCTTGGCTGTCTGAAAAAATGAATACTGTTTTGTTTTTCATGTTCGATGAACATATTATTCTCGAACATTCGTTAATGGCAAAAACTTCAGCTTGGAAAATGGACGAGTGATTACCCAGAATTAGTGAGAAATTCGTTCTGGGACAGTCGCTGAAAATGCCGGATCCTGTACCAGTTTCCATTTTTGAGCCGTTCGTATACCAGACCATATCTTGCTTTGAAGAATGAGGCTTTGTGTTCTCCCAGTCTTCCCTAGGGGGGATGACAATGAAGAAGTTTAGTTTGAAGTTGTACATGGAAATAATAGCATCCAAGCACATACAAAAGGTATTAAGTTTTTCTAGACTTTCTATTATCGACAGATGTCCTTTCGGAGTTGGATGTGATTTTATGTGTCCTTGATGCAAAAGACGGTGTGTCGGCAGTCTTGCTTCCATTTTTATGAAAAGGTGGATTGAAGGTAGTCCTGTAATGACGTTAAGAGCGTATGTTGGTGTTGTACGCATGCATCCCGTAAATCATGCTGTTGCCAATCTTTGAATCTTTTCAAGTTTTTGGATTGCCGTTATTTCTTTTGTTTTTGTCCACCATACAACGGTACGTTATTGTTGGTCTGACTACCTACGTATATAGGTCGTACACCATTTTAGGCTTTAGACTCCAGTTTTTCCCGCATATGCTTCGATAAGTCCATAGGGACTTGGTTGCTCTGCTGGAAATGCGTTCTAGTTGAGTGTTCCATGACATTTTCCTGTCTAGGATGATCCCAAGGTATTTTGATTCCTTGGAAAATGGTATTGTTTCCCCATAGAGATTGGGGGGTATTAGAAGATTTAGTTTTCTTCTTTCTGGAAATGGGACAATAACTGTCTTACGTGGTTTGACAGAGAGACCTTCATCTGAGCACCAGCTTTGTACTGTGTTCAGAGCTGTCTGAAGTCTTCTTGATATTAGTGTTTCTGATGAGCCTTGTATGACAATTGGTAGATCATCTGCAAAGCCCACTGCATAAATGCCTTGGGTGGCAAGTCAGATAAATGCTAATGCACCTCCAACTCTATTCGTCTCTCAGCATTTTCTCATAATTACCAACGTACCGGACAAGGCTTACTTACTCTAAAAGTTTCTCGTTGGTCTCCCCTTCGGCACCACTTGTGCATTTCATTGGGTTTGGGTTGGGTTCTCCGATACTTCTATTTATTTCCTGACGGAAAGATTTCCATCTGCTGCGCTCAAACACTGTGTGGCCTCGACGGTCGTCTGTCAACGAATCTCCTTATTGGCAAGAAGGGCGTCTTCTTCTTTTGTTAATGTTGTGCAGAAAAGCGTTGATATACCATTCTCCTGTTAGAAACTGTGAAACGAAGTAGTTCACTTCACCGTGTTTCTGGTCACTCTATTTACTTAGGTGTCTGAACTGCCTAGCAGTTCAGCACCATCTGCTTTTCGACTCCCATCGTTCTTGCCACTTCTGTAATCGCTTACGCTTCCGTGCTCACCGCTTCGTCGCCGCTTCCACGCTGCTTCCACGCCGCTGCCACTCCAATTTCTGCTTTCTTTTCAAGTAAGTATCTTCTTTGTGTTGCGGGGAGATCAATTGATAATTCTGCAGGCTGATGTAATCATGTCTTCAGTTGGTGAGTGTTGGTATCCATCCGCTATGTTCTTTATTGTTTAGTAAATCATAATCCACACAAGTTGTTGATCAAATCTGTGTATTACTTATCTAAACTTCGTGGCTAAGATTTTTAGTACCTACAGTTTGCCATTTGGCGAAAGAAAGTTGTTGTCTTCCTCTTGTCAAAGACCCATACTCACCAAATTTGTAAGATAAATCACTCTTCCCCATTAAATGAGTTTTATTGCTGGTGATTATATTCATTTTAAGCACAAGTTAATTAATTTGAATTGATGAAATCACTTATTACGTGTACAATTTCAACTGTTTTTCTTTCGTGTGTAATCGTGAAATGTGCTGGGTGGAAAATGAAAGTCATTTATCAAACCACTCTGTTTACCATCCCATACTTATGTCTTTATGTTGTCCTACTGGTAAAATTATGTTTCCTGCAATAAAACTCGGTATTTGAGAGGTGTGTGAACTCGTTTTAAGGAAAGTCTTTGGAACCCTTAGCCATATCAAAGGAATTTTGACGAGCCCAAGTAAAACATATCCCAACAGGATATCATAAGAAGAATATAAATTTTTTGTACCTGTTTGAAGGCTAACAATGGCGTTGGCAGCTACTAAGAATTTCTCCACTAAGTGCTTCTCTCCCTCTGAACTGCTCTTATACCGTTTCTGACAATCTTTCGTTTTATTATTTGCTAATTTTGACAAGTCCTCGTACAATTGATGGCTACAGATACATGATACATCATGTATCTTTGTTTCCGCCCGTACATCCTTCAGGAGCAATATAAAAACAAAGTAATAAAATCCAAAATGGAAGATTGCTTGAAGGTACGTACGTATATTTGTATACCGTACATTCGTACGTTAGCGTGTACACTTAGGTAGGGTATACTCCTTTGCGCTTGGTTGCCGGCTAATGGCGGAGCAATTGTTTTTTATATGGCCCATATCCTATTCAGCCATTATTTAATATTATCCTGAGGAGATTTATCGGCAGTATAATGTGTGTGTCTGTGTGTTGTGTGTGTGCTCGCGAGCAAAAACTCGGTCTCCAGCACTCATGCCCCATGAGTGTGCATGTGGGATTGTATTTTTATTTTATTGCACGATAGGATATGTAAAAGCAAGTTTTTTATGTGTATTCTTTATTTTTCGTTTTACCTAAATCAGGTTTTTGTTCGATAGAAATTGCTGGGATGACATTCATGAGCTTTTGTAATCTTATTCGTATCTTTGTGTGGCATCATGAGAAATTATTGGGAAGAACGTTTAATATTAAAAGAAAAAAAAAAAAAAATAAATATTATAATGAGATGCCTTTGAAATTATTAAGGAGTAGTTTTTATACCAGCTATTGTTTACGACTCAAATTGTAAGTGGCTTTGGGAAACTGCTTTGGAATCATTTGGGTCGTGCGAGTGGGGGCATCCTATATGGCATAAGAAATAGTATTTCTAAAAATCAAATAGAATCAAGTAGAATATAAAATTTATGAAAACAAATTAGTAATGGATTGACACAAAGTATTTTCTAATTGTTCCAATTTACCTGCAGTTTAGGTGGTAGAGTGTTCAGTAGATAGGCCGGATGCGTGGGTTCGAATTCGAATCCCGCTCTGGGCATCTACTTTTCTTTCAGCCTCCTAGTTTCGCCGCCCTTGAAATTACTAACACCTTATTTCCAACTACTGCAACACAAAAAAGGGAAGGCTGCTTCCCTGGTAGTAGAATGGACAGGAAATTAGGTTTGAGTTCTCCAGGTTAGCATATAGCCTCCTCTTTTATTTAAAAAAAAAAAAAAAAAATACCTGCATTTTGGTAAATGGAAACAGGACTTTGAAGCTATTCAAAACTTTTTGTTTAGCCAGAATAACGAAAATTGTTTAATGAATGCTGAACAATTTTCGTTCAGAAGAAACTCGCTTGATACTTGCGTTAACACAAACGGTAATTATTTAATTGAGTTAATGGAAGATTTTGGCTTTTTTCCTTTAAATAATGTATCGAAAAGTGATAAATTCGGAAATCTCACGTTTATTAGCAATCAAAGTTGCTTTGTTATCGATTACTGTTTAATCAAAGGTGACTGGCTTGATGTTATAAAAGATTTTGATATTATTCCAGCCAACTATTCATCGCATCTTCCTATCTGTGTTTCATGTGAGTTTAAATTAAAAGAATTGAATATTCAAGAACAAAATGAAGTCGGAATTCAGAAATTGCGTTAGGTGGAAAAAAGATCTGACATTTACAGGCGAAATTTGAATCAACACTCAACTGATCTTCAGCTTTCTTCTGAAAACACGTTGGTACGATGGTGATTGTAGGAGAAGTAGAGACAGATCATTTAAATGGTTGAAACTTTTTAGGAGAACTAACAATTCTTCCTTCAAATCTCTTTATCTACAAGCGAATAATATCTACAAAAGCTTATGCCTCCATAAAAAACAGCAATACATGCATGATATGGCTCAGCAATTAATTCAATGTAGAAATGCTAAGGAGCAGAACTCTTGAAAAATATACGAATTTTAGGTAATTGGACTAGGTCTACTGCTTCTCCAATCGATAATGATGTTAGGCGCTCGTATTTTGAAAAATTAACATTAGCTGACCATTTTCAATCGTATATTAGTTTTGCGTTACCTCTCATCTACATCGAAGAACTAGATGCTCCGTTCTCAATATCAGAATTAGTTTACGCATTGAATGAAGATGAAAAACAACAAAGCTTCGGGCTTAGATGGTATCCCAGCAGAGTTTTACAAAAATGCCAGCTAACAGTTTTTGGAACATATTCTATTATTATTAAACCGGATGTTCAGATGTTCAACAATGAAATGATACCAAAAAAATTATCCTACTCTTCCTGAAAACTACAGAGGTATTTCTGGTCATGGCCTCTCTACGGAAGCTATTCACTCAAGTTCTGTATCTAAGACTTATATCTTCGATTCTTGGGTGGAAACAAACAGCAAAATAAGTCACTTTCAGGCGGGTTTTTGAGCTAATCTCTCAACAGTTGATCAAATTTTTACATTAATTATTAGTGTTGCTAAATGGTTTTTGGAAAAGAAAACTAATCTCTATGCTTGTTTTGTTGATTTCAAGGCTGCATTTGATACTGTAGACAGGAAACTATTGCTATTTCAACTACTATTAAGTATTGGACTATCGACAAAATTTCTACGAATTTATGGGCAACTTCTTTCAAATACAACTGCTGTGGTGTCAAATGGCATGGTCTCTTCAAGACAATTCAAGACAGAAATGGGTCTACCACAAGGTTGCATTCTGAGTCATTTGATTTTTTCGCTCAACGACATTGTCGATAATGTGCCACGGGGTGTCTATTATGGTGATCAACTCATTAAAATTCTTTTATATGCGGATGAATTTGTTGTCCTTACTGATAATCCGGTGACATTACAACTTCTAATCAATAAACTGTACAATTATTGTAATCTATGGGATTTCCAAATAAATAGTATAAAATCGAAGATTATGGTTTTTAGAACCCATAACCTCGGTGCCCGAAATGACCGTTCTTGGAACCTTAATTGAGCAACCTTAGAAGATGTAAGAGAATTTAAGCACCTGGGTTTCACAATAACAAGTAATTTATACCCAGCAGCACATATAATAGACAAATCATCCATTGCGAAATCTGCTATTAATTGTATGTGGTCAAGGTTTTTCAAATTCAAAGTGTTTGATGCTACAATTAAAAACTCACTTTGTTATGCTAATGAAGTGTATGATTATACAATATGCGAAGATTTTGAAGCTATCCAACGATTCTTCTTTAAACGTGTCTTTAGACTCCCTTCAAACACCCCTAACTACGCGTTATATGTTGAATCTGGATTACCTCCGATTTTCCTAAAAAACCTAAAGGCAAACGCAGACTATATTGTGAAAGTCTGAGGGGTTAGGGCTAATAACAATCTGCAAAAAAAAACAAACTTATTTCACCGTAATTACACGCCCGCCGCGCCGTTCAAAGATTGGAGAGAACTAGCGCCTAAATATAATTGCACATTGAACTTATACCTGAACAGCATTGGGTCTTGGAAGGATAGTTTGTACGATTGTATTTCAGTCGTTGATGATAAAATGTTTCAAAGTTTTCATAGTCGTACGAAAGCATCCATGTCTATAACGGTGTACAGCAAATTGAATCTCTGTTTGGAGGAGTTTAATTATTTTCGCAATACGTTCTCAGTCATTGAGATGAGTTTGATAAGTTTGATAATTTGATGAGTTTGAGTCCGTACAGAGATGCTTGAGCTAAATTATAGACCTCACAGAGGTGATATTAATCATTATTGTACTGTGTAATCTGAACTTAACGTTTATCATTTCCTAGCCTGCTGTCCAATGTTTCAGAAATTCGGCGTTTATGCTTCAACAAGAGTTTTCTTTCGACAGAGGATTGTTATTCAATTTTAAATGGAGAGAGTGGATGGAAAATTCTTATACTGAAATTCTGAAGCTACCACTTATAGCAACTTGTACGTGAACATGTAAACTCAATCTATTGTTGCTTTGTTTTAGCTAAATTAAATGCCCACTTTTCAACGGATATTGAAACTCTTAAATTACCTTTAATTTTGTTTTTCTTTTTCTTTTTATGTTATTATTTTTTGTACACTTAACGTTTTTGAATTTTAAATGTTAGATTATCTTATGTACTTTTTAATGCTTTTAATTTTTGTTTTGCAAATACTCTCAATGTAATTAATCTTTTGATAAAATCGGCAGACGGCTTTTAAGTGATGCTTGTAAGCCTTTGAATGTTAAAAATTTGTACTATCATATGTGGAAAAAATAAAGATAATATTAATTATAATAGGTTAGGTTAGGTTAAAATGGCTGTCAGGAAAACAACTGACACACTTAGACCAGTATTAGGTCCATTGTGATACCAAAAGAAATTAAGCGAGGAAGAACCACACTTAACAAAACCATTTGGAGCTTTTGATAAAGCGAAAAAGATGCAGGATATCTGTGTTTGCCAGATCGTTTAGATCATCGAGGAAATATTTTCCTAGATGCCGTTTTCTTTTAAAGGAGAGTGCAGGACATGAGCAGAGGAGGTGTTGAATAGTCTCTTCCTCCTCCTCATCTAGGCAACTTCTGCAGAAGTCATTAGAGGGAACGCCGAGTCTTATGGCGTGTCTTCCGATCAGACAATGTCCGGCGATGACATTGATTACGGAGCTAAAGTGCAATCTGGTTATGGATAGCAAATGTCTTGTGCGTTTTGGATCTAGTCCTGGCCATAACTGTTTTGTTGCCACACACGTGGTGATACTGTTCCGCCAATGATTTGTTCTATCCATTGCCTCTTGCTTTAGCATAAGTTTACATGTAGCGATTGGTATACCAATATTCAACCTGCTGGTTGAGAGCGGTAGAACGGTTCCTATTCTGGCGACTTCATCGGCTTTGCAATTTCCCATGATATCTCTGTGCCCCGGCACCCAAAGAAGGTGAATACTGAACTGTTCAGCCATCTCCTTAAGAGATAGGCGACAGTTAAGGGCGGTTACTGAGTTCGTGGAAACGGCACCGAGTGATTTGAGGGCTGCTTGACTGTCAGAGAAAATCCGGATATTCGTTGAGGATATCACGTTTTCTTTTAGCCATGATAAGACCTCTTTGATCGCCAGAATTTCAGCTTGGAACATGCTACAATGGTTTGGAAGGCGGAACGAGAGACTTACGTTAAGTCGGTTTGAGTACACCCCACAGCCTACCCCTTCTTCGGTTTTTGAACCATCTGTATAGAAATGAATTGAATCATCTCTCAAAAATTCTTCGTCGTCCCAGGTCGTTCTCGGTGGGATTGAGACTTGGAACTTATTATCAAAAACCAATTGGGGGATGGTGTAGTCGGAGTGACAGGGGATTGATCCGAATAAATTCAGGATTGTATCGTGACCGATGTTGTTTTTGGTCCATTGGGAGATAGCTCTCATACGAGTGGCTGCACTGGCGGCCATTTGTTTGCTGAAGATATCTAGTGGTGTGAGGTTAAGGAGTGTATTTAGTGCAGCTGAGGGTGTTGATCTCAGTGCTCCGCTTATACACAGACAGGCTGTTCGTTGGACCTTGCTTAAAATGTCGCAGTAGGTCCTTTTATCAAGAGCGGTCCACCATACCACTACTCCGTATGTGAGTATTGGTCTGATGACTGCGGTGTAGAGCCAGTGGGTGATTTGGGGGGAGAAGCCCCATTTAGTGCCAATGGCTTTTTTGCAGGAAAACAGGGCTACGGTTGATTTCCTGATTCTTTCCTCTATATTGGCTTTCCAGTTTAGCTTTTTGTCTAGGATAATACCTAGATATTTGGCTTCGTTTGAAAGTACAAGTGAGATTCCATTTATTTTTGGAGTTATTAGTTGAGGAATTTTATATTTCCTGGTGAAGAATACGAGTTCAGTTTTCTGAGGGTTGACCCCTAGATCACATTTTCCCGCCCATTTTACAAGTTTATTTAGAGCGGTCTGCATCAAATTCTTCTGCTTTTTAGCATTAGATTTATCAACTCCACTTTGGAATCATCTACTTTGAGCTTCGTCAGTGCCTTTGTAATTGCAAAGTTGCTGACGTTGTTGAAGGCGCCCTCTATGTCGAGGAAGGCAACCAGAGTGAATTCTTTGTGATGGAGGGAATATTCTATAGTACGTACCAGGGTGTGTAGGGCCGTTTCTACAGATTTTCCCTTGCAGAAGGCGTGTTGTGCTGTAGATAGCAATTTTGGATCTATAGCTGTACGCAGGTGGATATCAATCAGTCGTTCTAAAGTTTTAAGAAGGAAAGATGATAGACTTATTGGTCGGAGATCTTTCGGATTTACATGGGATGATTTCCCAGCCTTAGGTATAAAAACAACCTTGACCTCTCGCCACTGCGTGGGGATATAGTTCAAGGTGATACAGCCGATAAGAATTACTTCGAGGATAGGGATAGTAATATCCGCGGCCTTTTGAAGTTCGGCTGGAATTATACCATCAGGTCCAGGGGATTTGTATGGGTCAAAGCTGTTAATGGCCCAAGTTAGTTTTTCCCTTATAATCAGATCGGGGGTGTTAGTTATTATGCTACCTGATTCTGTGGAATCATAGTTACATAAAATCTTGGAGCTACCTGGAAAGTGAGTGTCCAGAAGCAGATTGAGCGTTTCTTCGCAGGATTCTGTCCAGCTGTCAGCTGTTTTCAGACTGCTAGGCATGGTCGGACTTTTTGAGAGGATTTTTCTTAATCTAGAAGCTTCTGAAGTATCTTCTATTTTTCCACAGAAGTTTCTCCAGGAAGTTCTTTTATTTTTCCTCAGTTAATATTTATAAGTTTTGAGGGATTCCTTGTGGGAGTCCCAGTCTATTAAACTTTTAGATTGTTTAGCTCGGTTGAAAAGCTTTCTACATTCTTTCCTGAGCGGTTCTAGCCCCGAGCTCCACCACAGTGCTTTCTGGGGTGCCAGCACGTAACTTGATACAATCGAGGATTGTCGATCGTGGCCCAACTCGAAACAAATTATTTTTGACAGCACGTATTTGAAACGAGTTTCATTTTGATATCAACTTAAAAATGCCATTGTGAACTACAAAGTGAAACGTCAAATTGGTTGTCTTCAAAATAAAGTCGATCGAGATAATTTGAATTCCTTTTATAAATTATATTTTTGGATTCAGAGAGTGACGATGAAGAAGTATTTAACGTAAAAATCAAAAGAATATGCCTTAGAGATAATAGTTATCCATTAGAATTGCATGACAAAGAGTAGATAAGTGTTCATATATAAGAACAAAGAAAAAAATTCGAAATAAAACCATTTGTTTTTTAGTTTTGTGCAGCAGTTCAGATTGATTAATGAATGTTTTCTGATGGTACTAGGCTACTTAAATTTCCCAAGCAACGTTAGAAGTACATCGGTTACACCAGTTCTCCAGCTTTGCGCCACTTTGAATCTCCTAGCCAGTGGAAGTTTCCAAGATAACACAAACAAACAGTGTCAAAGTTCTTCCAAAATACGTTGCTTGTTTTAGAAAATAAATTTTGTTCTCAGTGGATAAAGTTCGATAGTTCAAAATATCAAGTCAAGAAAGCAAGGAGTATATTATTATATTTAATCCAAGTTGTCGGGAATAGTAGGCTGTGTTCATAGCACTAACATTCCTATTTTGAGACCTTTTTTTGATGATTCCCTTTGCTTAGTCGTGGTGATTACACATAAATGTGGTTAATAATTCAATTTGTTTTATATTAATTGACATACTGTTAGTTTTTTCCATTTCTAACAAAAAAAAAAAAAAAAAAAACACTGCCTAGATCGACGGACGACAACTATTTTCTGTTGAGTGAAAACTTTTGTTTCAAGCGTCGTTTCCAAGGTTGTGTGCTGCCAAAAAAGACGATACAATCGAGAAAGCTCGATTGATTCAAAATAGGTGCTGTCGACATTCGATTGCATCGACAATCTTCGATTGTAACAAGTTACGTGCTGGCACCCCTGTTTTCCTCTTATTATAAGAGGACAGGATTTCTGCAGTGAATGGTTAAGGGCAGTTTTTGTCTAGATCATGTTTGTTTGTAGGGTTTTGTAAAAGTTCAGGTTTAATAATACTTTTTCAAATTTACCCGATATTTTTCCCAATCAGTTTTCCGGTAATTTCGGAAGATTGGTTGCTTAGTAGGTTCCTCATTAAGATCTAATTGAATATATCTATGATCCGAAAAGGAGTGTTCAGTCGATACTTTCCAATTACTGATCCTATGATGAACCGAGTCGGAGACAAGAGTTATATCTAGAACTTCTTGTCTTTTTCTGGTAATGAATGTTGGTTCATTTCCAGTGTTACTTACTATAAGGTTAGTACTTAAAATAAAATCAAAAAGTGACTCACCCCTTTCATTTATATCAGTACTTCCCCATACTGTATGATGCGCGTTTGCGTCACATCCAATGATGAGGAAGATCTTCTGCCGTACTGCTGCAGCGACAATCTTTTTCATTAAGTCGCCTGGAGGAGAGCCAGGCTGGTCATGACCGAGATATGCAGATACCAACCAGTAGGTGTTATCACTGGTTTGATATTTTGCAGTGGTTACATCACAATCGCTGTAATCAGGGAGTAAAAATACATTAGTGCTACTTCTTACCAATATGCAGGATCTGGGTTCACCTTTGTCCTTAACATATAGTTGAGTATATCCAGGAGCCCTTAGTCCATGAACGATAGATTTGTTGATCCATGGCTCTTGGATAAGGACAACATCTTCCCCTCTTTTGTTCAGGCGGAGAAGAAGGGAGGCCGAGTCCTGTTTGGAGTGTTGGAGATTAATCTGTGTTAACTGCACCATCTTGGCAACAGCTAAGCAGACTAACCCCCACCACGGTTCGGTTTAGGTCGTCTTCGGACTCACTTCTTGAAGTTGATCGTAACAGATCATCTTCTTTTAGGCCGTTTTCGGACATTGAGTCTTCTGTTTCATCCTCTTCGGATGTTACGGAGGAAGCACTGGGGGGATCAACTTCCATTTCAGGGAGTTTTTCACCTTCGGAACTTTCCATACTTATTGTGTTTGGAGGAGCGTTTGCGCTTTCCTCATCTTTTTTGTAGATTTTAAGGGGGATGGTCGCCCATCCGAACCTAATCTTTCCCTGGGTTGCAGCTAGAGGGGCCATTGACTCTTTATTGATGACTATAATAGCCGATCTATGGGGGCCGTCTATATAATAATATATATATTGTTATTAATTATAATAACATTTAAGGGAAAATTTGAAAAAAAGCAGAACGCTTTCTATTTTATGCCTGCAAAAGGAGTTATTCATAATGAGACTGACATTTAAGGAATTTGGAGGCGTGTATATCCTTTTTTGCTATTACATATTTGATAAATTTTCCATAGGAAATTGAAGTAACGTGGTCTAAGAACCGCCAGAAATCATGCTGATTATCGTCGGGGCCAACGAACGAAAGACTACAAACTTCCACTTCCTTTGTCTCCTTGAGTTGATTGGTTCCTGATATGATTTGGAGTATACTTTTAACACACAAACTTTTCTAACTCTATAGAATTTGATGACATGATGGAGTTGGTGAAGTCTTCCTTGTCTTCCTTTCACACGTAATTCTCTAAATTTTCTTAACCTCACTTAAAACGTTCTCTCCAGAATTAGTTAGAAGTTTTTGTTTTCAGAAGTCCTTTTGAAACTACTACGTTTACTACATGCTTGGATTTTTTAGATTGGCCCGATGCATTTGTCATAAACTGACAGATTTTTGCACATAATTGCTTCTCTTGGAAAATGTTTATAAATAAATACTGCACAACTTTTTTTTCTGATGCGTATATTGTCATGGCCGCACACACAAATTTCAAACACTAAGCTTACTTGCATCTTTCTTTGCAGCAAACATAACTCTGCAAAGGGAGGTAAATAAATATTTAAGTTTTTTTCTTTCCTCGAATGCTCACAACAGTTTCACACAATGCATATAAAACTTTGTTATATCAAAGAGCGCATGAACAGAGAACATTTTTTCCATCCACATCTTGCCCTCTGCATCGAACTATCAAAGTAATTATACGCTTCACTTCCACTGGAAGCAACGAGACAATGTAGCGTGATAATGGGGCACAATTGAAACCCTTCCATTTACCTCCCATGTCTCCCATGTGTGCAAGAAGTTTTCTCATATCCATTCAACCTTACGTATCACTCACTAACTTGTTGTTTTTCTTGCTACCTCTCTGAAGCAGGACGAAACTTTACAAATTTTATCAGTTTTAAGTTTTAACTAATAGGTGGGGTGCAAATCATCCGCCTTCAATCAGCCATGAATGACGACAGCTAACTTTGCTTTCATCGTCCTCCCACACCATACAACCGTCACTAGCATAAAAATTAATATGAAAAATCCATTCAGCCAATATTACTGCTACATCATCGGAGTGGAGTGAAAAAAAGGAGAGTGAAGAAAAAAAAATTGAGAAGAAGTATCAAAAAGTTGTTAACTTATATTAGACAGCAAAACTTTTACATTGCTTATCAAAACTTAAGGGAAGTTCAGTTTACTGCCCGCCCTTCTGACAAACTAGGTACCTTGCTTTTTTCTTACCATTTCCTATCTGCCGAGAGTGTTATTTTGTTTATGAATAAATTATAAATATTTCCTTGGTGCTCCTGACAGTATGTTAAACACGAACGCACAAATGCACACGGAGTTCATATTTAAATGCCCTTTACGAGGGACTGCCGTCACTTTTCAACGAAAAATAAATAGAACCTGTCTGCACCAGCTTTGCTGGTAATCGATTAGGAGTTGAATGCTAAAACCATCATTAGTCAGATTCTTTTGATCAATATTGAAAAAAGCTTAGGTATACAAACTTTATCCTGTCGCTCAATTTAACAAGTGGAGGGTTTTTGAAAGAAGAACCGTAGATACGTCTTAGAGTTGATGTAGCTTGAATAGTGAACTCCTTTAAAATTATCAGCAGGTTTAGAGGCTAATGCTAATCTAATGCTCAGACCTAATTTCCCTTCCCTTTTTTGTGGTGCAGTAGATTGGAATTATGTGGATTTAATGTCGTATATAACTTCAATTCACAATTGCTGTCAAGCTAATCCTCAATAAAAGCCCTTTATCTTCGACTGTCAAATGTCATAATCAAGGTACGTCACACTACATTACTATTAAACGTTAGACTATTAGTTTGTATTTCCAGAGACGATCGTCCATAAGCTGCATGCGAAGAAGATAAAGAAAAAATTTGCTTACATTTTTTTCATTTATTTGAGTTCACATCCACAAAAATGATAAGTAGATGTGAAATTGCCTCCAGAAAAGGAAGAGAAATTACCAGCAGACATTGGCTATGGGAATACCATTCCAATTTAAGCTAAAGTTTCTTTTCTGCCGATTAGCACAGTCAATTTTTGATTTGGTTTAATTGGCCTTGTTTTGCTGTATGGACCCAGTGGGGACAACTCATTTTTAAGGTCCATTAAGTATCAAATCTGCCACCCTGTCGACTTTTATAGTCACCGTCTCCGCTCCCGAATATTAATATTGTGGTTTGAAATAATTGGCCTTACATTACGTATGGAACCAGGGGGCACAACTCATTGCAAAGGTCCATTAGAAGTACCCAATCAACCAGCTTAGCAACTTGGTTTACTGGCCTTACATTGAGGATGGACCCAGGAGGCACACCTCAGTTCTAAGGTCCATTAAAAATTCACAATCTGCCGTCTTATCGACTCTAGTAGTCTACACCGCTCCGCCCCCAAAATATTGTAATTTGGTTTAATTGGCCTTACCTTGAGAATGAACCCAAGAGGCACACCTCAACTCTAAGGTCCATTAAAAGTACCAAAACCACCGCTCGTTCGACTTTAACAGTCAACCATAGTTCCCGTGTTAGTATGGAACCAGTTTAATCGGCCTCATAACATCAGGACCCAGTGGGCACTATATTGTAAGGTTTATTAAACCTAACTTAACATTGTTTATCCCAAATATAGCTCACCGTGACCAGACGACCAACCGCAAGGTGCTGCATCATTCACTTTACTTTGATTGTATGACCCTGTCGCACCTGGAACGTCGAAAAAATTCGATTTTTCTTGATTTTTTTCCCCGCATAAAAATATTCATTACAACTGAACTTATATGTCCTTCTTTTGACAGCTGAAAAACAACCTACATATATAACAGTGGAACTTTAGATGTAGTAAATAGTAGAGTGAAACAATTCTCTTTTCGATAAATATGTTCAGAATGCAAAGTTAGAAACGAAATATATTCTATGTAAGAGTATCACCCTGTACATTACTTCTTCTTATTCAATTATTATATTTTTTGACACTATTGTTTTATTCTCAAGCTCCTTTAAAGTTAAGTTAACCTGCACTGTAAAGCGTTAAGCTCCCGATTAGCTCTTAGTACATCTCTCAAGCAGATATAATGCTTTTGTAAAGCAAAGAGATTTAAAATGAGTTAGGCTCGTGGAATGTTGCGGGTTAGGTTTCGTTTTTCAAACCGAAATAAAGCCAAATTTTTGGAATTTGGCTTTATTTCGTTTGGTATTATTTCACGTCACCGTCGCAATCAACCGGAAGGGGACTTCAACTAATCTGGTAGTGCAAAACTGAAGAGAACTCTCCCGAAAAGTAGGTGAAAAATGTTCACCCAGAACTCTAAGTATAAGAAAATAAGATTTCAGAAGTACAACCTTATGGCTTGATAATAAACTAGAATTGAAAATTCCCAGCGATAGACTATCCCTGACCCCTGTGCCCCTGTTCTGTAACTATCGCCTCGATAAAAGCAGGCGATAAACGGTGGAAAATGGAAAGAAGTCCTACTAAATTCATAGAATTTCGTTCCATTTCCCACCGTTTATCGCCAAGGCGATAGTTACAGAACAGGGGCACTGAGGTGTTAGTCTTTTAGAAAGCTATTCTCATCTAATTGAGTAGTCGGCTTTTCCCTTATTGCCTTTCTCATTCAATCTGTTAATTTTACTCTACTATGTACAAATGTACATGATAAGATAAGTTATTTGAATCAGTTAACCGTTCCTTGAATCTATTCGTTGTGAACCCATTTACTCTACATTTCGTCTGACGTCTTCATAAAATTACCATACAACTTTTTAAAATTCATTATTTAAGCTGATATATTCGTGCAAGGGTTCAACCGGGAGGAAAACGAGCAAACAAAAACCTTCTGTTGCAGGTTCCGCACGTACACCTCATCAAGTCTCAAACCTGTTTTGCATTAAAGTGCATTTAATTTAACCGCGTCGGTCGGTCGTATCCTCAGAGAGCCACTTTGTTCCTCCTCTAAAGGTAAGCTGCTATACATCCTAAATGATAAGTCACCTCAACATCGTCAAACTGGGAGTAATCTTTCAGAAAACTTATGGCGCTACCACAACGCGGAGCATCAGTAGCCGCAGAAGTTCATAGAACATCAATTTAAGCATGGAGATGAAAAATCTCGATGCCAGCGTGTTTACTCACTTTCTCTTGGTTGCAGCGTCAAGAATCAACGGCGGCGGCAAGAAGTAAGCAGTTTCATAAAAAGCATCGTCGTCATAATTCTTAGGGAGAGAAGAAAATGAAGAAAAACAAACAGCAAACCGAACTTAGAAGATGAATGAAAAAAGTTCCCAAAATTGTTCACAGTGCTATACAAGCTTCCGTCATCAGCGTGGAAGTATAACTTTTCATTTGGGAAATTTTTCCTTCATGCCTAGGACAAGGAGTTGGAAAATATTGCATACCTACTCTGGCCACTGCCACTCTAAGGTATGTAGGTACCCCTATACATCTGGCATTTTGCTGTTCCTGTTCAGTATGCAAGTGCAACACCACAACGAACGGGAGCTACGAAAAAAGCAATCTACCCATCAACTCTGAAAGTTAAAAGTTTTAGTTGTTGTTAGTGAGTCGGTCATTGCATTGGTAGTGAGTTAAGTTACCCCAAGACTTAAGGGTAGTCTAATGCGAGAATAAGTGAGTCTTGTCGTATGGCTATGGTAAGGTTTGTATAATATGCACTATGTGGTCAGCTGGCTTTTTAATAAATGCTATTCATTCTTCTTCGTGAATCTGGAACATGTCTTATTGCACGTCAAGCGTTGAAATAAAGTTTAACAAAAGTTGAAAAGAACTGTGATCATAGTTGATGGGATAAGGTAATTTATGCCGGGAGTTTGATGGTTTCTCTTTTTTGTTGCTTTTTTTTTTTAATGCAAGTTCGCATAACGAGAGTTTATTTTTTTAAGACCGTAAGGTTTTTGAACGAGAATCTTTCTTAAGTTACTATTGTACTGACGGCGCGGCGGTGGTGTTTTATTTTATTTTTTTTTTATAGCGAATTTTTTAATCTGAGCTGAATTTAAAACATAAAATTTGAGGAACATAATTCAATTAACGGGTTTGTTTCATTTTTCTTTGCCTTTAGCCTAAGGAAAGAGTTAAAGTTTAATGATTAACAGCCAAGTGCTAGGTGGCAAGCGGCAGTATGTAAAAGTGTTGAGCTGAAAAACGAGATTGATCACTGTGTTGCTCAGCATAAGGTGCACAACAACGCTGCTCCATATGTTTTAATTTCTGCACTCCTCCGCATTTTCCTTACCTACCTTCTTAGGTAGGTATTACAGTTTAGGTGAACCTGAGCCTCAACCAACATCTTACGCCAACAATTTCGTATTCGAACGAACTCAATTCAATTTTGCACTTTAAGTCGGTTGAGGTGTTCCCTTTCCGCTAAGCGGGATTGGCATGATAAAAGTCTTTTAAAAGGGATAACGGGGAGCAACGGTTGGCAAGAGTTATTCTCCTCTTGATCTCCGCACTGATTTTGTTTTCCGTGTCTATAGCGGATCCTAGGTAGACGAAGTCCTGTACTACCTCGAAGTTATGTCTGTCTATTGTGACGATTTGTCCAATTCATCGATGTTCTGTGTCCCTGTTTGATGACACCATATACTTCGTTTTGCCCTCGTTAACCATCAAACCGATTTTTGCCGCTTCTGTTTCAATACTCGCAAAAGCACCTATGACATCACCCTTCCTTCTTCCCATTACGTCTGCATAGGCGAGTAATTGTACAGACTTTTGAAAGATTGTTCCTCTGATGTTGACGTTGGAGTTTCTTACAATCTGTTCAAGTATGATTTTCAAGAAATCGCATGACAGTTTGTCGCCTTGCCTAAAACCTTTTTCGACATCAAAAGTCTCGGTGAGTTCTTTACCGACCTTGACGGAGCAGCGTGAATTCTACAAAGTCATCCTGCATAGTCGTACGAGTTTTGCAAGGATGCCAAAACAAGACATAGCTCTGTACAGCTCGTCTCTGTAAATGCTGTCATACGCGGCCTTGAAATCGATAAAGAGATCGTGAATATCGATATGATGTTCTCGGGTTTTTTCCAAGATCTGCAGTAATGTGAAAATTTGGTCTATTGTGGACATCATGATCTAAAACCACATTGATAAGGACCTATCAAGTTGTTGACGTGGGGCTTCAGACGTTCACATATTACAGCAGACAAGATCTTATAATCGACGTTAAGCTTATCCCTCTATAATTGGCGCAATTGTGAGGGTCTCCCTTCTTTAGGATCGGGCATACGATACTGAGGTTCCATTCATCGGGCATGCTTTCTTCCGACCATATCATGCAAATCAGCTGGTGCATGCTCCTTTCCAACTGGTCTCAAGCTACCTTGAAAAGTTCGGCATCAAGGTCATCTGCACCTGCTGTCTTATTTGATATAAGTTTGCATATGGCAAGCTTAACTTCTTCTATAGGTCGGGAGGACGGCATTCTTGATCATCGTCCAAGCTGAATGGAGCAATCTGCCTGACAGCGGAATTCGCCGTTGATCAGTCTGCAGGAATAATCTTTTCAGATCCTCAGTAACGACTGTGACTCTATTACTACGTCTCCCTGCTGGTCTTTACAGGCTTGAGTTCGGGGCTTGCCACCCTGGCAGGATCTTTTTAACTTTTGGTAAAACTTTCTAATCTCATTCCTGTCATGGCACATCTCAATTTCCTTCCCATCTTTTCTCCTTGTAAATCTCGTTAAACTGATCGTAAGCAGCACTTGTTCGCTTTTGCATCAGCATTTATCTTATGACTAATAAACAAAAATCTCCCTGTTTGCTGACAACAAACACCAAGTCGCACAAGTTATAAACGCTGAACTACAAGTAAGGAAGATGGTAGAGAGAGCGAGGTTTATAAGACACCAACAAAATCCAATTAGCATTGTTTTGTTATGTTTTGAGAACGAAAGCTAAACTTTATATTTCTTTTTAACATCATGTTCTCCAAATGGCAGAAATCAACGCAAATTAGTACAAAAAAAAAACCGTTACAAGTCTTAGCATTAAGCAAAGAGCCATAATCTTTATTTCGAGCTCTGGCAACAAACACTGATTCACATAAAACACACTCCCTTTTAAACATATGGGATTTTTCTTATCGCCTCTTGGCTTTCCATTAAGATAACCAAAAAATGAATGTTCATTATGCACTCTCAGACACAAATACCTTTTCTTCTTTATGATTTCCCCCTCGCCCCCTAGTCCTGAAAGCTATTTATCACCATTAGACTTGCGAAATACCAACCGACTGCCTATTAAAATGTAAAACGTAACCAAAACGAATAAAACAACCTCGGATGAAGTACGCTAACCACGTTTTATACTCAAAACTCACAAAATGTTTCCCAAATTTAACCACTAAAATGCTTTTTTCTTTCATCCCATTCGTCATCATAACTCATTTCGTAATCCTGACACAAAATATTCCCACACACACAGCCGTACACTATAATAAAAGGAATACTTATTTAACGTTGCTTCGAAATGACATTGTGCCCAGGACTCTACCCGCCCACCAATTAGGCGGTTTTCAAACCAATTCTTCATATAATCACAATAACGATAATCCCAGCTGCCTCCTCAAAGGCCATCAGTATGCAGCACCAAAAGAAAAAAAAGGTTAACTCATTTGCTCGTTTATTTTGTCAATAGATCTCCATATGTGTGGGCCAAATATAAACTCGTCACACAACAAAGAAAGATAAATTTGACAAAACCTTTTTGTGTTTGTTGCGCTGCTGATGGCCATTTGATATTTTATTTTTATGTCCTAGGTTTTATGTAGGCCATCGGAAGCGAATCAGCTTCATTAATACACCCCATGTATATGCAAAATGTCGTTAACTGTCAAAGATGTCACTTGGCGTTGGTTACCTCTGAACTAGGCTATCTATTGGATGGTGTTTGATTGTTATTAAAAAAAGAAAACTTTGACGATGCTAAAAACTACTGTTATAGTATGAGTTATGTTCGTCTGCATATCTGTTCACTGTTCAGTTCAAGCAGGGTTACCTAAAGGTTTGTTCTTACCCTGAGTTCTCGAAAATTTCTCCGTTTTCCTGGTTTGTCCAGTTTCTGTCCAACGATATGATGCCCTACAGAGACCAACAGCTATAGCTTAGTCAAATTTCACACCCCTTTTGCAGTATGATCCTAAGATGCATTTTCGAACATTAGTGGACTAAGAAGGCCTCCTTGTGGTAGATGTTTCAACGATTTGGAAAATCTTTGGCGATATCAGCGGGCTGTCTCAGCTTGCTCACCGATCTTTGCTATATGAAGACAAATAGTTGGTACTTCATAGTCTCCTGAATGATCTCTCCAAAAACTCTGACCACCCAGCTTTTAAGGAACATTTCTGTAGAGAAACAGAACAATCTACGACAATAGGGAATTCCATCACGTAAAATGCAAGGAACCGTCCAATCTTACCCGCATGACAAACGCAAGCTGTGATGTGCTTTTTTCTCTAGAGCTGGGGTATGCTCGTCGGGTCCAGGGTCGACCAAAGAATACACGTAGAACTTCGGTTAAGAAGGTCCAATCCTTTTATTGGTCTTAAAGCAAGTCTAATATAATATTTATTTATTCTTATCTCTAATGCTGATGATCGGTGGTTCCAACGCTGGTAGATCCTTAGTCCTATGCTGGCAAAACGGTCATCAAGTACGGGTTTTTCAACAATCATATACTGTCATCAACAGGCAAATCCTGGCATCAACAGTCAAAACCTGGCATCAACGCAGGGTTACCTTTGGGACTCTTTTGCGTCCTTTTGACTCTTTTTTAAGGTCTGGACTCCAGGACGCCACTATTTGAAAATCATCGATTTCGGACTCCTTTTACAAATTCAGGACTCTTTAAGAACTGAAATAATTTTTTCAATACAACATTTTCGTGGCATCCTAATGCTGAAAGAATTTTTGAAATCTGTCCAGTAGTTTCTAAGTTTCCGTTCTCAACCTATTCCTGTTGGAATCTTCTGTTCCAGTGGAAATATGTGAATGAAATATAAATCTATGTCACTGAAGGATAATGTTACACCCTAGAGTTGAAACAATTCTTGAAATCGGTCAAGTAACTTTATGGTTCCCGTTCTTATTCCCGTTTCTGTTCCTGTGGGATTATAGGGATGAAATATAGTTTAGGTTACTGATGAGATAATGTAGCCCCATAAATAAAAAAAAACCCAAAAGTCTTTAAGAGTCTAGTGGGGGATTTGTGCTAGGTTCTCCAAGGAGACCTTGCTTAAATTGGGAATCTCTGGGCACAGCGTACCTGTACTCTGGATGGGTACTTTCCCAACACGGGCTGACTTCTGTCTTCTCGTATTTTTCAGGGTGCTTTATAAAGTTATCTACACCTAGTGCGTGTGAGTACTATGGCGTGAGTGAAAAATATCATGTGACAACAAGGTATGTGTATTGGCTGGCGGTAGGGTGTGTATTTTTAACTTCGTTACAAAGCTCAGGAAATTTAAATCCAGACCCATTTCGGTAATAAAATTTTACAAACAGCTTCTGACAGAATAGAAGATCGACACTCATACAAGTGCATTAGCCATGCTACTAAGAAAGAGCCTCTGGAAACCCTAGATAACGAAACTCGATGACTCACATTTACACTCTACAATCTAAGCCAACTGCATCAAATCTAACAAAAACTCACGACAACAACAACGAAAAAAATTGCAGAACAGACATGCAAAACAAAACCTCAAAAGGTGCGCGCAGAAAAAAAGGACATCCCACCTCATTTATACTTACTCCAGCAGGTTTCGTGTCATTCCTGGTTCGCGATAAACGAAACAAATAACAAAATATATGAAAAAGCTGTCATCGTTGCATGAAACCGCTGCTGCCACCATTAAAATGTTGCTGCCGATAGCATTTAGAACGCCTGTCGCATCCTTCCACCAAATGGGCATAAGAGTGGTCTTTGGTGTAACTGTTTGGTTAGTGTGAGTCCCGCTATTCTTAGCAAAACAAACGAATATAAACTGCCCTACATGTGGCATGGCACATTCTCCTATTCTAGACCAGTAGAACGTTTGGTGGCTTGGAGCAAAGCCGATAACCATGGCAAAACATTTGGTTATGAGACAGAGAGAGAGAGAGAAAAAAAGAGAAAGGCGAAATAAAAGGACTTTGGTGTTGTGTGTGTGGGACACACACAACATAAGCATTGTTAGACGAACATAAAGGGTTTTGATGCTCTTTTTTACTGAAGTCCTTTGATTTATGAGTCGTCAAAAGGAACGTTACGTAAATGAACTCCCGAACCTGCCGCGTAACAAGTAAGGACAATTTTTTGTTTGTTTGTTATAAAAGACTCTTGTCTGAGCCACCAGAACCGTACGTAGTTTATGTTCACTTTGTCACCATCGCAGTGCATTGCGGTGGCTGTCGTTATGTAGGTCCTCTATTCTAAGTCAGATTGTGGTAGCGATTTAAAAAGCTGACCTATATGAACAACTATAGGTGTGGTGTGCTGTGTGGTTACGTGAGTCTTGGGAATAACCTGACAGAATGTCATAACCATATGCAAGTTTCATATAGATTGAATGGAATTACTTTGAAACTGTTTTTTTTTTTTTTTGATGAAACCCAAAAGAATGTATGGAGACATTTTGTTATAGTTGACCTAAGAGTGAAATAGAATTACTTTCATGCATGCGACCTTAATGTCAAAATAGCCAACTTCGCCTAGCATTGACCGAGTGAACCACATGTAAGGAACGAATTCTGTTGATTCATGAAACATTTAAATTTGTCATAACAAAACTGTTCTTGTCTCTTTGGAGTACTTCCAAATATATTTTGAAAAATGAAAACACCATGATTGCCTGTCAACGTTTCTACTTTTAGTTCTGGCGTAGCACAACGAGACATTGGAGCCAAAACTCTTTCTTTTTTGTGTGTTTGCAGTGTGTTTTATTTTGAAATTAAAAAAAAGTTTAAGTGGTTACTCAAAGCTAAAGTAGCCACAGATCATTTCTAGAGATTGGTGACAGCTTCAGAGAAATCGATCGGAAGTGTGCTACTTGCTGAGTTTGGGTAACAAAACTTCTTCTTTTTCTCCCTTTTTCGTCATTGCAAGTGATTGGATGCAGGTATCGTTTATGGATAATAGCAATGGGAGAATGTTGAGCTTAAACGACAAGAGACAGCAGTGAAGTTTCGAAGCATTTAATTCTAATCGGTTCTTATAAACCCATGTAAAAATGCTGTCAAGGTCAGATTTCAATGAGCTAATTAAACCCAATCGTTCCAAATCGACATCCGAAGAGTCGTGAATTGGGAAACGAGTATGAGAAGCTGAGGGTTGATTCTTCAGCTAAACAGTTAAGAGGACTAGAAGTCTCAGTAAAGAGATCGTTTCTGAAAATAAGAAAGAGAGTTGGGGACAAACAGATAGACCAAGAGCTGGAAGCAAATTTTTGGAGTGGAGTGATAATCAAAAATAATGCTCATGTGTGGGTAGATAGACGCACCATTATATCAGATTCAACCGTCTGGCAGGTTTCTTTTTCAGCCGGGGGCGGGGGTGGGCGTTCGAAAATGATAATTTTTCAGATTTTGAGGTCGAAGTCATAACCACATAAATGATACGTCAAAAAATCAGAAAAATTCTCCTGATTACAAAAAACTCGGTCCCAGACGATTTGGTTTCAGCCTAAGCAGTAGGCCAGACGCATTTTAACACTTTTCAAGTGCATTTTTCAGCTTAAAGCACTAATAACTTTTTTCCTATTACATTTAACCAAGAAAATGGTACGCCAAAAAATAAGAAAATTTACCCTGATTTGAAAAAAGTGTGTCTTAGACGGTTTGGTTTCAGCCTACTGCTTGCCAGACGCACTTTAACATTTTTTTAAACGGATTTTTCAACTTAAAGTACTAATAACTTTTTTCTTATCACATGTAACCAAGAAAATGGTACGCCAAAAAATCACAAAAGTTCCCCCGACTACAAAAAAGTGTGTCCAAAAGGATTTGGTTTCAGCCTTCCGTTTGCCAGACGCATTTCAACATTTTTCAAATGCATTTTTCAATTTAGCTGATAACTTTTTTCTTATCACATTTAACAAAGAAAGTGGTACGCCAGAAGATCAGAAAAATTCCCCTAATTACAAAAAACTCGTTCTCAGAAGATTTGGTTTCAGCCTTCTGCGTGCCAGACGCATTTTAACATTTTCAAGTGCATTTTCAGATGAAAGCACTAATAACTTTTTTCCTATTACATATAACCAAGAAAGTGGTACGCCAAAAAAAAGAAAAAAGAATAAAACAAAGTTTCTCAAGCAGAAGCTCATCAATGATTTCATCAATAATGAGAGCAAATATTGATGGCCTCACAATGCATTCCTGTGGTAGGCCAGACTTTGTTTAAAAATAACTAAGGCATTACTGAACCAGTCTTAACTGTTTCACAGGGCGTTGCACCAGGACCTGACGAGAAGTGTGAAGTGCCTAAACCATTTTTTGGTGAGAAAATGCAATGGACCTACAATTGTTTACCGACTCCGAACAAGGAAGAGATTAAACCTTTCTTGAATACTCGAAGTCATTTCAAACAAATAGGATCGGAGCCCCGCATTAGATACGAGAAATTCACAGTGAAATGAAAATAAGCACACCAAAGAATGTCAATTACTTTCTCAAAGTCAAAAAGCAGCGTTTTTTCTATTTTCACGACAGATGCTGAAAGTATTTGGTAGTTTAAACGTCTTTGAAGAAAATACTAAGCATTCATTTTTGCCAGAAGCTTCGCTTGTTTTCACTAATGCAGTTCCCGTTTCCGCAAGAAATACGGGCATAAAAAAAAGGTTATTTACCGCCGACCGGTAACGTAGTTTTCAACTGGCCAAAGAATATTTTCAATCGGATTTGAATTTAAGATTATGCCAAACAAACACACAAAAATAAAGAGGGGGTTTTTTAAGAGGCATACAAATTCAAAATGATATAAAACACGTAAAATAGTTTCGGTTTAGCATAAAAAATATTCTTAAGCTCTTGAAAGCGGCTGACTAGAATCAAGCGTAATCGGGAATTTTAAATTTCGACCAATTTTTCGAGTAACAAGCACCGATATACGGCAATACCTATTTTCAAACGTTGTTCTGAAGGAAGTTTATTCTATGGCAAAACCAAAACTATACCGTCAGTTGCCAAATTGACAATTAATAGAAACAGTTTTGCCAATTTAAGAACCAAGTCTCTTTTCTTTGCTGAACTTTACCCAGAGTTGACTAGCAAGCTAGTGATGCTTCTTTATTTCCCAGCTGGAGTAGGACTCAGCGGGCCAGGGTCTTTCCCAAGGAAGCCAAAAGACTTGAGATGTGTCGGTCCAACTTCTGCGCAAAAAGGAGAACTCCGACACGGCAAATGTTTGCTTAGTTGAATTCGTTATTATACGGGTTTCAAAAAAAGGATCTTACAATGCTTATTGTTTACAATCGTTTTTGGTTATTTCTTTACGTTAATGCAATTTTCAAATTTTAACAATAATTTCATTTGATTACGTTAATCGGTTAAAAAAAAGTGAAAACTGAATATGCAAGCCTGAATGGCCTTGTTTTTCTTGATTATTTTTGCCTTTCGTTGACTTTGTTGGTGACGATATCGGGGCGAGGTCGGTACTAGGCTAGCGCTGGTCGGAATTCGCGAAACCTTTTACTGTAGCCTCTGGCGTCTGGTTGCGGTGAGCTATACTTGGGATTAGCAATAATTAATTAAGTTTAATCACAAAATAGTGCCCACTGGGTCCTGACGTTATGAGGCATATTAAACCGGTTTCCCGCTTTACTGGAACTGGGGTTTGACTACAAAAGTCGATCGAGCGGCAGATTTAATATGTAATGTAATGGACCTTAGAAATGCGTCGTGCCACTACAAGGCCAATTAAACCAAATCTCGATATCTTGACTATAAAAGTCGACAGAGCAGAAGATCTGAAGATTTGATAATTAATGGACCTCAGAAATGAGTTGTGACCACTGGGTCCATACTCCAAAACAAGGCCAATTAAACCAAATCAAAAATGACTGTGCAAGTCAGCAGAAAAGAAACTATAGCTTAAATCGGAATGGTATTCCCAGAGCCATACTCTGCTGGTAATTTCTCTCCGCTTTCTGAAGGCAATTTGTTTTCTACTTATCATTTCTTTGGCAAGTAGTGGATGTGAACTCAAAAAAATTAACAAAATGTAAGTAAAACTTTTTTCTTATCTTCTTCAAATGCATGGACAATCGTCGCACAGCCATTGTTTTTGTAGTTTATTTGGGGCAGCAATGGTCAAAAGTGTGACGTTTCGTCACAACCTTCCTTGACAACTTTATGAGATGTCAAAAAAAGCCTGGGGTTTCAGTTCTCAAAAACGACCAACCACAAAATCACCAAACATCCCTGTCATTTGAAGAAAAAAAAATGCCATTTTACAGTTTTCTTCATTACCTGAACCCGTCTCAGCAAAAACTTAGCATTACTTGAGGGTGAACCAAGGGTTCAGAAAACACTCATTTTGACGTTCGGAGTGAGTTTAAGTTTTTCCAAAAACGCTTTGTGACGACCACAGGGCAACATCAGGGGTTCAAAAGATCCAACTAGGACGAGATTCGGTATGCGAAATAGTCGTTCGATAATTAACATTTTTGCTTTAATTCCAAAACTTATTTTTATTACTGAAAAGCGATCAAGGCCAGCGGAAAAAGTAAGTTGAACTTGTTGCAACATTTTCCTTCAAAGTTTTCAGTTCTTTAAGAAAACACTTAACCAATAACATCTCCACAAGGCAGTTGTATCATACGATCCCTTCAATTTATTCATTAGCTCCCAGGTATAATGTTAGTTTCTTTTGAGGTTAAGTGAAAAATCAAAAAAGGCTCTTAATGTTTTTGTGATCACTGTGATTGATAGTTAAAAAGGTACTTTTTTTAAAAAGGTTGCAAATAGTAAGCTCAGCTAATTGTTCTCCACTAAAGCCACTGAGACCACTTTTCAGTGCCTTGATTTACACTATACAAGCAAAGTCTTTTTACCTTGCTAAAGTGCTTTTGTTACCCAATACGTAGTTTGTCAAAGGGACGTCCAAGAAATTCCTTTTTTTACAATATAATTTATTGCAGAAAGGGATTGGAACACATTTCCGTAGTCGTTCCTCATCAATCTTCCTGCCTCTTTCTTCTTTCTTGGACAGGAGAGAAGCAAAAAAAAACTATTTAACGTGTTTTGTTGGTCACCTTTAGCCCAGTGGCACTTTATCATTTTTTGTATAACAATGTCAGGGGTCTATTTACATAAGCAATTACCAACATTTGTCATCCAAAAAACCGTCATTGATGCTTTTATGAATGAGGGGCAGTGATGCGGGCAACAAGAGAATGTTGGGGGAAGGCTCAATATAATTCGGCTTTTGTATATTAAATGTGTAAAAATAAATTGAACAAACACAGTGAACGATATTTCCATAATAAAATTTCGGCACACAAAAAGAGGCTCTAGTGTTGCTACTGCTACCACAGTTTTTCGTTTTTCATTCACAGGTAAATAACTCCCCCTCAACTCAACTGTCAACCTTTCTGGCGGCATAAAATGCAATTTGTTCACTTGGTGGCTCTTTTAGTTTTGTGCTTTTTTGTTGGCAGTGGCTATATATTTTCCTTCTGCTTTAACGATCTCTGCATATCAGCTATCATACGTGCTGGCTGGTGGAGAGGAAAATAAAGAACAGGACCAAAATAGCATGACACGTTGGAGGACAATAATTTATTTCACAGAATTAATTAAATGTTGCAGAGAGTGAGACAGAATGAAAAAAAAAATTAAAAAAAAAGATAAATGAACAGTGGTGTGTCTGTCACCGGAAAGTCCTGCTGCATATGAAGCATTCTTCGTCCAAATTTCGAAACGGCGTGACACGTGAAATATTTCACACCCCATTTGCTTGACTATGCATTTTCTGCCACCCCGATTTCAAAGAACACCCAAAAAAAAGAAACGGTTTGTGTATGGGGGTCGGTCGTGGAATAGTCGGTGAGTTTTCCAAGGAACGTAGCACACAGATTAATGATGTGCATCCTTGCAATCTTACACTTTCTTGCTTTTCCTTCTCTTCTTCGTCCTTTTTGTTTCACTCGCTACCAAGCCGTGTTCCAATCCCTCTGTGCAGGTTGGTGACAAATTTAAATAAGGGATTCCCGTCCCGTTAAATAAAATACTGAATCAAATATGTACATACAGATTCACCTAGGATTGTGACCACATATCGAATGCCATCCTGCCCTACTCTTGTATACACACCCAAGGACTCGAAAGGATCGGTAAGTTCCGCGTTCACCGTAAACTGCACACATATGAGCAGTGTTTTTGCTTTGCAAGACCCTTATGTGTGAGGCTTATCGTCCCACAAAATAAGAAAACCATGTAAACTTACACCAGGGAGGACACTTTAATATTTAAACACACGTTTAAATTGTACATCCTAAATGAACGCCTCGCAGTGGGTCTTTTTTCGACATCAAGGTCACTTCCATGGGTGTGGAAGTGGAGACATGGGAGGACTCGCTTATTTCAGAGGAAAAATAACCCAAGGGAGCTTCGTTTATTTTGTGTATTTTTATTTTATAATGGTAAACATTGTTGATGGACAAATATTGAATTTTCCATCATTGGAGAATATAGAAAACAATTTTGTTTAAAAATAGAACTAAAAGTTTGACGGGGAAAAAGTACTTGATTCAAGCGGAACCGTGGGCATTGAACTTGAAACAAATTCATCTAAACAAAAACAACAACAAAACAATTTATTTTTTATAAATATCAAACAAAGACCGCTCGTCTCTTTTGAAAGGGAAGTCAAATTTGATTATTTAAAAGCTTAAATGCTTGGAAAGCAAAATAATTAATTGAGCATGAGATGTAGTGTTTGGGGATTCACCAAAAAGAAAAGGAAACAGCTTAAAAATTTAAACTTCAGATAAAGCTGTTACCAGCGTTGACCGTGGCGTAATGCTAAGCTAGCATCTCTACAAATTGTTAGGCCTGAAAATGCGTTGGGCATCGAGGTGTTTATAGCTTTGTTGCGCCACAGTTTTTCTTTACTATTCAAAGCTTCTTCCAGAAAATTTTCAAAAGTAGTTGATTCACATTTCATGATTCGCAATGAAGCGCTACATAAATTGAAAAAATTTGACTTGAAATTTTGATTTAAAATTTAGTATTTCTATGACTATGTTGTTGAGGGACCTTTCATTTCGGAGCCGACATAAGAAAATTGATAAATTAAATCCCAATGTTTTTGCACTGAAACTAATAAGTAGGCTTTTAATATATCCTTGGAGATTTATGGAGAATTCAAACCTAAAAACCGGTCCATTGTACTACCAGAGAGCAATCTTCTATTGATTATAGCTTTCCAGATGTTCATAGAAAAGCCAAAAGACGCTGCCATGATAAGGAGCCTAAGTTAAGACAATAAGCACCGATTTTTGGAACAACAATCTCTTCAGCTATGGTTCACATATTTAACTCGGTGCGTATTTAAACAAACGAAATTTACGCATATGGAGCAACTTGATTGCAAAATTTAATACAGAACCAAGTTTTTTAAAGTGAAAGTTTTTCTCAGTAATTACCGGCAATCAATAAACTAAAAACAGTGGGAACCCCAACTTAAGCCTGTAAAGACCAGCAGGGAAACATAGTTATAGAGTCACAGTCGCTACTGAGGACCTGGAAAGACCACTTCTGCAGACTGATGATGAAGACACTAATGCCACTGTAAGGGAGAATGCCCCATTCAACTTGGACGATGGTCAAGAATGCCGTCCTCCCGACCTAGAAGATGTTAATCTTGCCACAAACTTAAACCAAATAAAACTGCATATGCAGATGGCCTTGATGCCAAACTTTTCAAGGCATCTAGAGACCAGTTGGAAAAGAGCATGCACCAGCTGATCTGCATGATATGGTCGGAAGAAAGCATGCCCGATGAATGGAACCTCAGTATCGTATGCCCGATCCTAAAGAAGGGAGACCCCCACAATGGCGCCAATTATAGAGGGATAAGCCTCCTTAACGTCGCTTATAAGATCTTTCCTGTTGTAATATGTGAACGCCCGGAACCCCCGTCAACAGCTTGATAGGTGCTTATCAATGTGGTTTTAGACACGAGAAGTGTCACCCGAGACCCGAGAATGGTTGATTTTAACCATTTTTAGACCCAAAAAGTCCACAATAGACCAAATTTACACATTACAGCAGATCTTGGAAAAGATCAGAGAATATAATATCGATATACAATAGGTTAGGTTAGGTAGAATGGGCTGATCGTTGATCTTATTACCATCACACTTTGATCAATGTAGATCCATTGTGATACCCTGGAGTATTGTAACGTCCTAAAAACCTATGAGTTTATGTTTGGTCAGTTTTTAACCATTTTGTGGCCTTAATGAAGTTCAACAGGCTGTTTCTTGAGTTGGCCGATAATTCTTCTAGTTCATAGATAAAGCAATTGCCTAGACATTTTTCCTAATGTGGCAGATTGCTGGGCATTGACAAAGGAAGTGAGTGGAATCGTCATGTTCATCTTCGTCATTGTATCCTCTGCACAGGCCATCGGTGCAGAGACCCATTTTCTTTTTGTGGTAACCTAGTAGGTTGTGTCCAGTGATGATACTAATACTGATCGATATTCAATATCTTTTTATCGATTTCAAAGCCGCGTATGACAGTATTTACAGAGACGAGCTGTACAGAGCCATGTCTAGCTTCGGCATCCCTGCAAAACTCGTACGACTATGCAGGATGATTCCTGCATAGTCGGACTCACCGAGACCTTTGATGTCGAAAAAGGTTTTAGGCAAGGCGACAAACTGTCACGCGATTTTTTCAACATCATACTTGAACAGATTGTAAGAAACTCAAACGTCAACACCAGAGGAACAATCTTTCAAAAGTCTGTGCAATTACTCGCCTATGCAGACGATAATGACGTAATGGGAAGAAAAAAGCGTGATGTCATTGGTGCTTTTGCGAGTATCGAAACAGAAGCGGCAAAAATGGGTTTGATGGTTATTGAGGACAAAACGAAGTATATGTTGTCATCAAACAAGGACACAGAACATCGACGAATTGGACAAAACGTCACAATAGACAGACATAGCTTTGAGGTAGTACAGGACTTCGTCTACCTAGGATCCGCTATAGACATGGAAAACAACATCAGTCCGAAGATCAAACGGCGAATAACTCTTGACAACCGTTGATTCTTTGGGTTAAGAAGGCAATTGAGAAACAAAACCCTCTCCAGAAAAACCTTGTGACCTTGTTTAAGACCTTAATCATCCCAGTCCTGCTTTACGGCGCGGAAGAATGGACCTTATCTTAAGCGGATAAGGAAACTCTTGGTTGTTTGGAAAGAAAAATTCTCTGAATAATCTTTGGTCCCGTATGCGAAGACAATGTGTAGAGAAGAAAACAACGAGCTGGATGAGCTGTACCGCGACATTGGCATAGCCAGAAAAGTACGCATCGCGAGGCTACGATGGCTTGGCAATGTAGAGCGGATGGATCCAAACGCTCCGGCTCGACGGTTTTCGAGAGCACATTACAGTAAAATCGTGAAAGGGGAAGATGTCGTCTTAGATGGTGCAATCAAGTGGAGGATGACCTCAACCTACTTTGAGTGCAAAGCTGGAGAGAGCTCGCTCGAAATCGAAGTCGTTACAAAAGGATGTTGGTTGAGGCCTAGGTTCACCCCGAAGTGTGATTCCTACCTAAGTAAGTAAGTTATCATGAGAGGAGAAAGACACTTTAAAAGAGAGAATGACAACTGAAAGCTGCCATCTGTATTAAATCAAGGACATCAAGGGAAAAACTTGCACTGGAATCCTGTTTCAATTATGAAGGCAAAGCTTTGTGCCTTCAATAATTTTTGTACCCAAGATAACATTTGAAAGCACTCAAATTCCAACTTATGATCAAATATTCCTGTGTCCTTAGTTACTACATTTAAGACTTTAAAACCATACGCTTCAACTTACTACATTTCATGCCAGTCATTGATTTTAATTGCCTGTGAATGGAAACATTTTTTAATTGCTTGGAAACTTATATTAGCTACAAGTTATATTTTTTAATTGTCGTAGAAATTTACCATCACGCTTTCTCACGACTTGAAATTTATACCAAAAGCTACCTTCACTAGTCTGAATTCCAACCTAATTAATCGTTAAACTGCAAACCTTTGCAACCCACAAAGTCCCAATTTCAGGTCTTAATGCATTCAAAATGTTCCTCGACACAAAATGGTTCTGGTTTCCTCTTAGCCAATAGCACAGACTAATGCCTTTGTTGTAGGTAAGGACTGCTGTCTCTGTGTGTGTATCTCTGCTCATTTGTTTCCTGACTCCTCGAGTATAGGGTGCAAAAGTGGAAACTTAATTAAAATTCTTCTCCCAGGTACTTGTAATCGCTAAACATTTTATCTTTGATTGCGTTCAGAATTTTCACGTGTAAGTTTATTCTAACAGGTGGAGTTCAAAAAGTCACATTAGGGCGCGCGCTGTGCCGCGTACTTAAGCACATCCGCACAATGTTTGGTGAGCAATTTCATCGCGTTTTCTGCTACAACAACTCGAATTTCTTATTGCAGCATTGAATGCGACTTCATTCTCTCTTTTCGTGCATTGTATGCACATACAGCCTTGGGCAAAAGTATGAGGCATTCCTTAAAACTAACAAAATGGAAGTGAGATGAAATGAAAGTGAGTGTGCAGAAACATAAGAAATTCGTTTTCATATAAGAAAAATCTTCTCATTTCCGCCATCTTTGAATAACAATAAAACACTGGTCCAATGTGTTGCATCGCCCAATTTCAACAAACTTCTCTCAATTTTTTGTTTCAAACAATTTTTGATCATATCTTTGGATGTTGCATTGTGCTTTTGGACCTTCCATTTGTAGATTCTCGAAAGCTGCTTCTTCAGAGAATAGAAACAAAAGTTTCAAGTGCCAAATACTTTTGGGCAAGGCTGTACATACCATGTGAATGTGATATTTCTTCCCGCTCCGTTGCTTCTCTGCCGCCGCCCGCCGCCATCACTGACGTCGAATCTTCAAAGTTGGATATGGTAAAAAAGAGAGGGCTCACGTTGTCGTCGACTTGGCATTCTCATTTCGATATAACTTTGTGCACTTATTAAATTAACAGATTTGAATAACAAACGGAAATCAGGTGAACTCATACATGGAAAGATGTGGGGGACTTTTCTCGTTTTTTTTCTGGGTGTCTGATAGCTGAACAAGCTGCGATGCGAGCTGCGACTGTAGCAGAAGGACTTTTTTGATTCGATTTTCTTCCTTTTTTCCCGCCATTTAACATACTTTGCGTATTAAATTGCAAAGATGCAAATCTGTAATAAGATATGCATGACTTCTGGTGGAGTATAGAAATTCTGCAAACTTGACTGGGATTGGGGCTTGAGACGGAAATTTTTATTTTTATTTCAAGGTAAATTGAAATCTGCAGATGTCAGTTCATTTTGTAGCTTATGTCTATGTCATATTAGTACGGTAATGTTAAGTGAGTGAAATTTAAATTGAGCTGCTGTAGACTGTGAAAGGAGTAGAATCATTTTATATTCTAGGTTGCTTTTCACCTCAAAAGAATGTGATCTAAGATTTTTTTTTCAATTGCCATGTGTTAACTTCAAATATGATTTGATGATAAGAACCTACTAACTGACACAGCTTCACAAATTTTCAAAGAAATCGATCGTAAGTGCAGATCGAAGGTGAAATTTCTATTCTGAATCTGAAAATGTGGTGCTGTTGTGTGTGGCAATTCTGTAAGTGATAACCGTGGCCTTATGGTTAGCATGTCTGACTGCTAACCGGAAGGTTCGTGGTTTTCCACGTGTATTGCTTTTCGCGAGGAATTTGCAAGTCTTCCGATAGTCGATTCATTATCTTGAAAAGCGCTTTCTCGATTAGCCTTCCAAAATGGGCAGAAAGTTGTAGTTCTTCTCATTTCCGTTTCCTCACAAAGTCAATGGTTGTGAGAAATATTCCAGTGCCCGGGCTCTTCGCTCTATTGCGCCACCCTATTTATTTATTTATTTAACCTTAAGTATCAAGACAGTGCTCACATCTAATTTACCGTTGAAAAAGTGGCATCATGTGGATATGGAAAAAATACTGACTGTGTTTGGGGTGCGCTGTTGGAAAGCTGTCTTCCTTAGCCCCATGAATGATGGCGGTCCAAGGAAACGAAAACGAATTAAGACGTCTTAAGCTTGAAAAATCTTTTTCTGGCGTGGTTCCTTCTCATCTCGATGGATTCTTCTTCTTCTCCTTTTTCCTTTTCGACGTAACGAACGTCGTGATTTCAAAGAATCACAGCTCTTCCACTTAATTGCTTTACACTAGTGATCCGATCGCAGACGCAGAGTACTCTATTATATCGGCGGCTACAGGTAAGGTTAGGTTAGGTTGGATGTGGCTGTTAGGGTACGGAGTTTGACACACTTAGGTCACAAAGGGTCCATTGTGATACCAATAAGACCAGAAAGTTGTTAACCCCTGGTCTTATGATTAGAGAGTTGATCACCGTCTAATCAAACCTGGGCTAAAAAGTTAACACTTGTAAGTCAAACCATGCAGATTTTTTTTGAAAAGGGAGACACTTTTCGGGTCTTTGTTAGCTACATCGCTGTTGTCGACAATAAGTTTTCACCTTGGTGAGTTTTCAGTCTGTAAGAGAACGCAGGACATGAGCAAATGAGACTTTGTACTGATTCCTCCATGCAGCTTCTACAAAAGTCTTTGGAGTAGATACCAGGTCCTTTGGGTGTCTACCTATTAGGCAGTGCCCTTTTAGGATACCTATGGTGAAGCTTATATGCAGACGACCTAGAATCAATAAGCCTTCTGAACAATTCGAGTCTACACATGGCCGAATTTATTAAATCATAATGCACGTATTACTTCTTCGTCCATGTAGTTTTCAACTCCTCAAAGCCGTCCTGCTTTAGCAAAAATTCACATGTAACGATATTTACATTTACATGAAATCTACTCCACAAATAAATCTGAGGAAGGGGGGGTTGCAGCCGGGCGACAAAGACCATTTGGCTGTTACATCACAAGGCTACACAAATACAAATAACACATGACAACATTACGCAGTAGTAAAGGACGTTCCCCCCACGGTGCCACTAAGAGCGCTCACTCCGAATTAATTTGGTGTTCTAATGGGAACCGACTCTTTTTTGGATGGTTGACAAGGCAGTTGTCATGTAACGGTATGTAAAGCTATGTTGTTCTTTTCAGGCCGTAGAGGGGAAGTCGTTCTTTTTGGGTGAGTTCGTCTGCCATGCAAATGCCTGGCATTTCTCTGTTAAGGTGAACTGTTCTGACATCTCCTTTATAGGCTTTTATAGGATTTTGTTGATACAGTGATGGTCCGAGAAGATACGACATACGAATATCCGTGGATGATACAACGTTTTCTCTGAGCCAAAACAGGTTTTCTTTTATTGCCGTAAAATATCCGCTTAAAACACATTTCAATGCTCAGGTAGGCGGAAGGAAAGACTTAAATTCACCTTTATCGAGACAATTTCACTTTCTACACTATTATGGGTCTTAGATCCGTCATTGTAAAAGTGTAAGGCTTCGTTGTCCAAGAAACTCCCAAGCTTCTCTTGAGGGATTAGTTACGTGGACATTTTTATCAAACACCAACTTTGGGATGGTGTTATCTAATCGATCCGGAATGAATATTAAGTTGTATTGGATATCAGTGTAACCAATTTGATTGCTTGTCCATTATGAATTAGTTTTAAGTCGAGTAGCTGGAGTTCGTTGCTGACTGTTTGCTGAAGCAGGGAACAACATTAAACAATAGTTATTGTGGATAAGCCAATGGACAGAGAGTGATTGTTTTGTCCGAATGGTGGAGTGCTGTCTTTATTGGTGCATTTGTTTGTCATTTGTCATTTGTCGAGACTGGAAGCAACGTTTCGATCAACAGTGGGTGACTTATTTTTTTAAAATTAAAGTGATTGCATAGATTTGGAAGACGTCAGATTCAGGCAGAATGGCGCGCTACCTCACATGGCCAATCCCTTGGACCCAGGGCTGCCGGAATGCGAACTAAGGGAGTATTCGTACTACCTTCGCATTCACTGTACTCCTGTACTCCCCTACTTTCAATTGTACTACCCTCAAAAATGTTAAAAAGTTATCTTTGGTTTTAATATTCACAATGCTAATTTTATTTTTTCATTTTATCTGAAATTTTTTGGAATACTTTCATCTAGTGTAAAACCTCATAAAGCTTTGAATGCATTCACTTTTTTTTAGAACATACTTTTCCAATATGATACCCACGATTCCTCGAGTGTTACTGGACCGATTCACTTGAAATTTTGAGGGAATCTTATGGACCCCTCATGATGGCATGAACCAGCCTCATCTTCTCTTTTCAATTTTTACTATTTTTAAAAAATTCGAGAAACTCAAAAAAAGGTTGAAAAAATGGTTGTTTTTTTCAAACAGTCGCTATTTTCTCAAAAAAAAAAAAAAATGTTCCTTATCGCTGGTTCATGGGATAGCGACATCATTACAGATTAAGAATCTGTTTTTTAATTCGGATGACTAAGAGGGTTGAAATAATGGGTATGGTCATGTGTCAGTTTTTTGAGATACCCCACTTCATCACGTGCCAGGATTTAAAGTTTCTAAATTAAAAAAAAAAAAAAAAATGTTTTGTAATCTTTTAACATTAATAAATAACTGACAAAAAAATGTGTAGTAAAAATATTGATTGTCTTTTTTACGACACTTTACATATTACTTGAAATTCATGTCTCTAGACTAGAAAACCCCCTTAAATGCGATGTCGGACTGTTAAAATATTACACTTTGTTATATTTTCCAATACAATTCTGGACTTGAGTTAGGATGTTCTTGTTTAAAGCCTGTGAAATTGCTGCTGTCTAAAATTTGATTTTGATATGCCAGATTTAAACGACTGACAAATTTGTCAGTATTTCCAGTCATAATTCTGGCGTGATTATGGATAATTCTGGCATACCATTTACAGTGCGTCAGTTCTATCAGAAAATCAATGCCAGAAAAACTGACGGCCTGTCAGAAAAAAATTAAAATTTTCTTTTTTTCTGGCAGCGTGTCAGCTTTTGTCAGTCTTTGAGCGCGTTCATAAGAATTCAGATTGTCAGACTGACTAAAGAACTTATTCAGTTTTGCGTTGGACGGTCATCTAAATTTAACGTCAGATTAAAATTGTATTGCGATTAACCTTTCAAATCTACTTGGAGAGATCTGATGAGAAATAACTAATTTGTTGTAGTTGGTTCAAAAGACTACTTCAAAGCTACTTTTTCAATAATTGTGTTTAGAAATATGCGAATAGCCATAATTTGAATAGATTTCGAGCAAAAGTGTAGCAAATATTTTTTTAAAGAAAATATTTCCTTTGTCAGGTATCTTAATGAAAACATTTACTTCTACGACAAATTGCCGAAAAATAAATAAGGGTCAATTTAAATGCCACAGTTCGCTACAAAAATTGTTCGACAAAAAAATAACCTTAAAATATGCAATAAAGTTCAGTTGTCATATACCTAGGGTATTTTCTCTGATATGACGGCTCAAGAAACTGAACAAAAACTAGCAGCTGATGAATTCTCAACTGAAAAACTTAACGTCTGGCCAATCAGAGACCGAGAAAAAATAGTTAATCTGAAACTATAACTTTTGATGAACGCCCTTTTTGTCAGTCGACCGGCACTATAAAACTGACATCATTTTATAGCACGTTTCCTGCCAGTATTTTGCTGTCAGAAATGATAAATAACGTACTCCCTTTAGTATGGATTTTTTTTGTTTCTGATTCAAATTTTACTTTATATTTAATTTGTCTAAGTTTCGAATTTAATTCAATCGTTTCAAAGAAAATTTATGATTTTCAATTTTGCGTTTTCTTTTGATTAGTTTTTTATCTGAATAATTTCAATTCTCTAATTAAAAAAAAAAGTTTTATGCGTATGTACTCCCCACGAATGCGAAATACTCCCGTACTAATCTTTGAAATACTCCCCAGCGAAAATTTGAAACGGCAGCCCTGCGTTGGACCTGCGATTTGATTCCGTTTGAACTTTTTTTTGTGGGAACGCACAGTACTTAAAGCCAATAAAACCGACACAATCCCTGATCTACAAGCCGAATCCATCTTTTGGCTGATTTGAATCAAGATGTCCATTTATTGCGGATCTGATTTGCTAAATATAAACTTTGCATGAGCAAAGCTATGTACTTTAGCTTAAGAATACGTGATGCTGCTGATTTGAAAATTGTTTTCCATGCACTAAATTGTTTAAAATATAAACCTTTTTATTGTTTTTGTAATGTTGGTCTTAATTTCTTAATTTATGACCTAGAGGCAAACTGCAGTCGAAACTGCTTTGAGATAGAAGCAGTAAATGATTTCAATAAGTACCACGGGATTGTGTTTGACCTGATCTGGTTTAACCATATATCAGCTTTTATCATCTTAGAAAATTCTGTAATAGCACAACACTTAAAACAGCTTATTTTGGTATATTCCATTCAAAACTCCCGTATGGCATAAGCTGCTGGGGTGGGGCATACCAAACTAAAATCAATCCTTTCCTTGCTTTGCAAAAATGTGCAATGAGAAAGATTTAAGGTGCTAATTGGTTAACTCCTTCTATGGCTCTGTTTAGGTCCTTAAATGTTTTACCTTTCAGGCATCTTTATTCTTACAAAACATCTAAAACATTTTTTAAGAGGGGTGGCTATTTACAAAGTTCAATTTCTAATGTTCGTACTATGCGAAGCAACTTCGAATGTCAAGTAATCGTCCCCCCTTTCCGTACTACTCATCTCAGAAACTTCTACTCCATTTTAATACTTTAATACGTTCCATTATTCGTACTGTCCGCTATTTGTCTTTATATTCAAAAAAAAGTTAATAACAAGCTTTTTGGATTTGTCCACACTCAAATCGAGGTTTTGCTATCCTATGTCTCTTGATATTGAAGTTTTTATAAAGAATAAATAAAAAAAGTCTTTTTAACTGCTTTAAATTGTATTAATCTTTTTATTTATTAGATTAAAAAAACACGTGGAATATCTCAACTACAAAACTCATCAAAGAATATTTCTTTCAATTGTATGTAATACCTTTTTCTGTCCATCAAATTTGTACAACTATGTAATTTATTTTCATTTTAAAATTTTGCATTTGTAAGAAACTAAAAATTTGTAGGGGAGAGTGTGGTCGAAAGTAACATTTTGCGTATTTGGTTCTATAACTTTTGAACCAAAAAACATAGAAATATATTATAACGCGCAAGTTGACAAGTGGATATTTGGCTATCTTTTTAAGCTACTCAGTTTTCCAATTTTCTATTTTCTTCTGGTGAAAGCTGGGCAAAAGAGGTGAAAGTCGAATGTTACAACCGTCCTTTGCGTTGTTTCGATTGTAACACATAGAAAGGACGGTTGTAACACCACCTAAATCTTAAAGAATAAATGAATGATATTGTTTCAACTTCATATTTAACAAATAAAAATTAATAAAATAAAAATTAAAAACTAAAAGCAGTCTTGTAGTACTTACAAACAACAAATAAATTAATACCTGAGATGGCTTCAGGAATTAGCGAAGCTTGTGATGAAGATGGAGGCAGTGATGTTAAATTATCATGTGAGATGGTTTTAGAATGTTTGGAACGTTATATGGATTAAGTCTATCAGTAACATCGGAAGGAGAAACTCATTATTCCCGGTTGCAACTTGTTACAATTGCCAATTCAAAAAATGTTACAACTGTCCACATTTCGTTTTTTTGATTAAATATGAAGTTTATTCAAATACTACTGCGTCGATTACAGAACCGCTTTAACCATTAAATTTGAAATAAAATGTAGTGAAATGGTAATGTTACCACTGAATCGAAATTGTTTTATTCAAAAAAATTTATTCAAAAACTCACCACCAAAAAAATTTACTTTTATACATAAATTCCACCTTTTGAACTATATTTGGCACTGGTCATTACTTTGACAGTTGAAGTTTTGTGAGTGTATTCAGCCCCGAATAGCGAAGAATTCTATATTTAAAAATGAACGGTTACAGGCTCTTTTTTCTTTTAAAGTTCAATGTTACAATTGCAACGCGTTACTTTCGACCACACTCTCCTCTAATTTTCATAAAAGCATTAAACACCCCACACTCGCAGAAAAATAGAATTATGTGTAATGTTAGTATTGTTAAATACTATTTTTTTCTAAATACAAAATTTCACGTTAAATAAATAAATAATATAATAAAATAAAATAAAATAATCAATTCCCGATACATTTCTAGTTGAATTTTAAAGTAAGGTTAAGGTCTGACCAAAATTCAGTTGTCCATTCTGAATGGTGCCTTCTTTTGTAAATTTTACTCCCCATAAATCCTCAAAAAATAAATTAACATAACGAGCTCTTTCCTGGCTTCTCTGGTTCATTGCACAACCTGCTAAAGTACATATTTCAAAATCCTCAATGACAATCCTCCCAGAGCCAGTTAGGAATTATATTTATGTATGTATATGTATATTGGATTCACGAGGTCACGACGCGACGCCGATATTCTCTTCGTACGCATTTTAAATTCATATCTAAAATATTATTTGAATATTACGAAGAATAACCGAGAATAATAAAGTAAACGTAGCTATTTAATCTTTTTGGATTTTGTTCTTTTTGTTGTTTCTTATCTCAAATAATCAAAAATGATTTATTGATTGATTGATGCTTCTCAAAGACTCCTTCTCAAGAAAAAATTTGGAATGACTTTCCTGTTTCAAATTTCTCAAAGGAGAATTCATGAGCATTGTGATGCTCCGAATCCACGAGTTTTTTAAGACCAAGCCAATATGTTGTATTAAAATTGGGCACTTAAATGAACATAAATTGAACATGAGCTGTGTCGAACTGTTTATAGACTCTTAAACCCTCCATAATCTTATGTAAGCTCTAAAGTAAACATAACACTGTACTTTTATCGTTTCAAATGCTTTAAGTTCAGCTTTTATGTAGTAAAATGTTCGAAGAACTTTTCGTCAGTATTTACGATGCTATTTCCTAAAAGTTTTTAGATAAAAACTTTGAACGGAAGTTGCTCAAAGGATTTACAACAACTCTCCAAATAAGTATGCTTTCACAATCCCTACAAAAAATTTTCAAGTGGAAATGAGATTCCTCTTCATGCAAACGTCATTTCATTAATATCCAAAAATATCAACAAGTTCTTTTAGAGACATTAATTATCTCCTATCTCCAAGAAGTCATCGCGGGCCATATGGGGAGTCCATTTTCTTCTCACATTGTCCTGGTACAATCCAACAATCTTTTTTGTTTTCTCAATTAGCGTCTTGATGAGGGGATGATTTAATTTTTCTTTTAGTTTCCCTACTCTAGCGCTCTTTGTGTCTCTGTTTTAATTTCAGCCCGAATTTTTGTTTATCCTCTATCAAACAACATAATTAAATGAAGTTAGCACCTACAAGTACATATGTGCAGGAGTTTAAGGAAGGATGCGAAAGTTGAAGCAGGAAAATGTTGTTGGTTTAACATGGAATGCCTTTTGAGTATGCCTCCAACCTGACCTATATGAGTGTCTGATTTGGTTTTATGTGTGCGTGTTAAACACTTTCGTGTTTACGTCGTTACAGCTCACCCTAATTGATTCAGTTTCCTGGAGGCATTTTAATAATTATTTCCTCGGTCGGATGTGTCTTGTGGAAAGATTTACTGATATGTTAGTCCTAGTGCTTCTATGAATTAAGGCTTTAAATTCTTAAATCACTTCGCTTAAAGCGGACTGAGATAGAGTGACTTGTACACTCTGGCGTATGAGTACTTTTTTTAAAACTTTTTTTTGAGAAAATCAAGCGAGTTTGGTTGTGAGAAATGCCAATGTTTGGCTTTAAATTCTTGAGCCACTTCGTTTAAAGCGGACTGAAAAAGAGTTATCGACTTGAACACTCTGGCGTATGAGTACTTTTTTTTTTGAGAAAATCAAGCAAATTATGTTGTGAGAAGTGCCAGGACGAGTAAAAAGTCTCAAAGATTGTCCATATTTTGTGTACAGATCTTAAGTCAACTCAGTATGTAATTTTATTTTTCATCCCACCTAAGGTTGCACTAATTGTCTTACAGTCATAATTACTCACCCCATTTTTCAAAACGGCATTAGTTTGAATGATGATGTCGGCTTTGGTTAAATATATCTTTGTCTGAATTCAGCCGAAGCCACATTAACCAGAAATTATTATTGTTTTGCAACACATGTGTAATGAAATGCTTGTTCTGTTGCCTTCGACACAGCATTTCATTTGTTAAGATGTTGACAGCGAAGTTTTCTTTTCTTCCAATAAAAAAAAAAGTAAAAAAAATGTAGATGGATGAGGACGTTAAGAGAAATCACAAAAAAAATTCGTTACGCACTGATTAAGACACGATAAGCAGAAAATAATTATTTGAGTGTGTGTATTTGGGTGTGTGATGCTGCGCAAGGATGGGTACACAAAATAAAAGCACACTAAGAGATAATGGGACTTTTATCTTAATCACCTTAACTGGAATGAGTGTCATAGGGACTGTCTGTATGGTAGATGTTCGTTTGTAGAGAATCACATCCGTTGATCATCAGCATTAAGAAAATCTAATGTTATTGACATAGGCTGTTTTTTTTTTTTTTTTTTCTTTACGAAAATAGATTATGTTTCTCTGATTTCTTTTTCTTTTACTTAAAAAAAAAAAAAAGAAGAGAAAAATCACATCTGGAAAAAATTGTTCGCATTACTGCTAACAGTTTAGTAAAAAAAATATTTGCTGAAAGACTGGCAGCCCCCAGCGAATTTTAGGGTGCATGGAAGGTAAACGAAACCACAGCAAGTTGGATTTTTTGGGAAATTCACCTTATTATTAAAGTCAAAAGTCTGTTTTTTGTTGCCGTAAGAATGAGCAATTGAGAACGTTATGTGACTATTTTTTTTTGTTCCTTTTGGCAATACTTCATTCATTTTACGGTGTCAAGTTGGCTGCACTAGATACCTAGTGATACCTGTCAAACTCAACTGTCATTTGAAGTGACATGATATTAAATGCTTGCCATATACATACATCCTTTAATGGAGCGCTTAACAATCGATCTAACAAAAACTTATTTCAATAGTGGTGATTTAAGCACAGCCTCTTTTCACACACTACGCGATTATTATGGTAAAATCGACCAACTACACAAGCAATCGATAAAATTGTGAAGAATTTTGAAGAGAGTTTTTCGATATTGGGCAAAAAGGCGTCGAAATACCCGTATCCGGTGAGGAACTGTGTGACGTAGTAGTTTACGTCGCCGTATTTCCGGTGCTTAGGTCTCGGTTCAGCCTATCAGTCCATCGGTCTCCTTTTGCCTCCACTCCAATGAACATAACATAACATAATATAACATTTCATCGCATTACCCTACATTGCATTATATTTTTTTTTTTTTTTTACTTTTGGAGAAATGTTTTACGCACCGTGATAAGTTTCCATACTTCCCCGTGGATTCTCCAAGATGTACTAAACTTGCCATACCGGCTCAATCGATAACCCTGGGAACTCGTGTTTTTGTAAGAAGTACTACTTCAGTCTTCCAGCCAGGGACAGCCCATGTTCCTCCATCCAAGAATTTGTCTTTCGCACCACTTGGTTCAGTTTTCGTTGTGCGCTTTTAGTGTCCCTTTCTTTTATAACGGTGCAGCAACGTCATCAGCTTATCCAAAGCAGCCTTCGAGCAATGTTAAAAAGCCCTGGTCCAATGATAGATCCCTGTGCTCCTCCAGCTGTGATATCTTTTCGTTATCATTCCTTCAGTGGTTCGGTAGATAAGTTGCTCGCTCTTTGTTATAATCTTTAACATCCGCAAGAGATACCTTGAAATTTGGAATCGTCTTTCAAGAACATCAATCATATTTGACCATCGATCGGGCTGAATTAAAAGCGTTTTGGCCATTAAGCGTTACCAGCACCACGATTTTCTTGGTGTTTTGGCTACTTTGTTGAGCATTTTCGATAGCCCTTACTGCTTCTCCTACTACTCCTATTAAAGAGCGCCCCTCCCTGAAGCCATAGATATTATCTTTGAGACAAGTCCCCCATTCTTTGAGTCGCGGCTATAAGTTGCAATTGCTTTTCTAGGAGCTTGCCTGCTGTGTCCAGAAGGCACACAGGTCTGTATGCGGATGAAGACTCCGGCCTTCCCTTATTTTTGCTGATAAGTACAAGCCGTTACTTTTTCCAATATTCCTTCATAGCATTACATTACATTTCATTACATTACATTGCATTACATTAAATTACATAACATTACATTATGTATTCCAATTTTCAAAGCGAATTCGACCAGAAGACCTAATATAATAGAAATATCACATAACGTAATCATTAAATTTCAAAACTGATGAAGAATGACTCTAGTTCCTTATTTTCAGAAAAACGAACAGAACGAAAAGTAAGAATTGAAGTGCCACAACAAAACAGCTACTTTTCTTGCCTCAATTCGTCCTAACGTTGTTCAAAGCCTATAAACTTCCTAAGAAATTTTCAAGTCTCTTTGAATCCTGTGAAGTTGAGTACGACGAGCAATTCTTTTGTGCATCTCCTGCATTTTCTCATATCGCAGAAATGGTAAGACCTGGTAACCTAGGCTCCTGACCATGTTATCGTGTTTTGGCTTTACTATGAGCATATGGAAAGTTATAACAAAATAACGTTTCTATTAGAAGGCCATCTGCTTTTGTTATTTGGTCAAAGCTATATAATTATGCTATTTGTTTAAAAGTAAATAAGAAATATGAAAACCTCGAGACCTTACGCATTTCTAGGACCTACAGTTTACGAAAACTTGAGTGACAAACGCTTTTCATGGAAGTGTTATTAATTTAAGAGGAATTTTCAAGTCTGCGTTAAAGGCTTCGATACTGATGCGGTTCGAACCTCGAACAACGTCGTTATTGACAGACCTCTCAGCTATAGTGAAACAATGGTTAAAAAAAACAGTGATTGTGATGCTTCTTTTTTTTCCAGCTGGAGTTGAACTCAGCGGGCCAGAGTCTTTCCCAAGGAAGCCAAAAGCCTTGGGATGCGACGGTCCGACTTCTGTGCAAAAACGAGAACTCCGACATGGCAAATGTTTTTCCTATTTTAATTCTTTATTACACGGATTTCAAGAAAAGATCTTACAATGTTTATTGCTCAACAATCGGTTTTGTTACTTAGTTACGTTACTGCTTTACTTTAATTTAAGAATAGTTCCGATTAATGTACTATTTTTTTATATTAACATAAAAAAAGGAGGAACTGAATAAGCATGCCGGAGGATCTTCACCTTTCGTTGACTTTGTTGACGATGGTATTGGGAGCGAGGTCGGTACTTAGCTACGCCGCCGCCGGCCGGTCGGAATTGGCACAACCTTTTGCTGTAGCCTCGGGCGTTTCAGTCGCCTGGTCACGGTGAGCTATTTTTGGGATAAGCAATAGTTAGTTAGGTTTAATAGACCTCACTAAATAGTGCCCACTGGGTCCTGACGTTATGAGGCCGATTAAACCGATTTCTTACTAACACGGGAACTAGGGTTGACTATAAAAGTCGATTGAGCGGCAAATTTGTGAGGTAATGGTACCTATGAATGCTTCGTGCTCACTGGGTCCATACGCACTGTAAGGCCAATTAATTCAAATTACACTATTGGGGGGGGGGTGGGGTAAGGGAGTTGACTATCAAAGTCGATAAAGCGGCGGATGTGGTGCTTCTAGTGGACCTTAGAATTGAGGTGTGCCTCCTGGGTCCATCCTCAATGTGAGGTCATTAAACCAAGTCGTTCGGGTGGTTGATTTGATTGATTTGATACTTCTAATGGACCTTAGCAATGAGTTGTGCCCCCTGGTTCCATACGTAATGTAAGGCCAATTATTTCAAACCACAATATTAATATTCGGGATCGGAGACGGTGACTATAAAAGTCGACAGGGTGGCAGATTTGATACTTAATGGACCTTAAAAATGAGTTGTCCCCACTGGGTCCATACAGCAAAACAAGGCCAATTAAACCAAATCAAAAATTGACTGTGCTAGTCGGCAGAAAAGAAACTTTAGCTTTAATTTCTCTTCCCTTTCTGGAGGCAATTTCACATCTACTTATCATTCTGCGCTAAGTAGTGGATGTGAACTCAAATAAATGAAAAAATGTAAACAAATTTTTTTCTTATCTTCTTCGCATGCAGCTTATGGACGTTCGTTCATAGCCGTTGTATGTGTAGTTTGCTTTGAGGCGGCGATGATCAAATGTGTGATGTTTTGTCACAAGATTTTGAAGGTTTTGAAAGGGAAACATAAAATTTTGTATTGAAATAAACCAAACCTAAGAGTGAATTTTGTTGAGATGACAATTACAGTGTTAAGTTCGTGCTCAGAAAAAACAGCCTTGCATTTTATTTTAAACATTTTGACCATCCTTTTCATGGAAATGTCAATACCAGTTGGAAAAAAAATCGAGCCCTTTACTCCCACATATCAGGCAGAAATTCTTATTATTGCACTTAAGGTTTCAAGGTTTCCCAGACGTTTTTGTGTTTTATGCGTATTGGATTAATTTGAAAATAAATGAAATGATTAGTAAAAATTTTTAACAGTTAAAAATTTTTATTAGTCTTTTTATTTATTAGATTATAAAACACGTGGGTTATCT